>JAMWEH010001344.1:0-29730 GCA_024721245.1 Mitragyna speciosa | reverse complement strand
TAGCAAACTGTTCACCCTGAATCGACAACCCACTTGCAGCCCTTCACCACCCTGGTCTAGTGAACACTTCACCAACTCTAATGTATGAGTCCACTACAGATCTGATACTATTTCTATAGCTCTTCGTTAGCACAGCATTTTCCGTCACAAACGTACAAATTCCAGCAGACCTTATCAGGAATTCAAACAAAATTATCATGCAGGACATGTATGACTATTAGGCATATCCTAAGCTGTCTTGATTTGGATAACCATAAACTTGCCAGAAGTAGTGCCAAATTAGCAGTGGGAAGAAACCTTTTACACCTTCTGCTAAGATTCTACGTTAAAAATTGAGTCATATAGTATCTGGTAGGCTTCAATTCCCTTCCTTTAGCTACTGTAGATCTCACACTTTTCTGAGTTTCCCTAAAATTTGGCTACTCTAGATCTCACACTTTTCTTTTCTGAGTTTCCCTAAAAATTTTATCTCGGATTGTCTGAACTCCTATAAAGCGAACAATAACAGGATAAAATACATCCTGTACGCTATGGAGGGCACATGGTCAAGTCAGCTAAAATTCCCAAAGAAAGGAACTAAAAGACATAAATAATTGGAAGCAAATTATGTTGACGTTAGAAGAAATTGAATTGTCAGATGGTCAATTTAGTGGGATGATCAATCATCATTTGGTAGATGTAGATATTCAGAAGTTCTGACAAATGCAAATAAAAGAAGCAAATTTCAAAAATGGCAGTTCATTGGCTTTTCTTTCACCACATCAAAGATCAAATGAAAGTCAAAGGAGTGGGTAAAATCTTGTTCAGAAGCATGCACCAAGATTGCTTTTATTGGTGAATGTTGCCAAAAATCTCTTCATGCTGAATGTATTTTGCAATGGTTGCATACCATATTTAGTTGAAAACCTAATTTTTATAGGTCATTATACTCTAGTCTATAGTTTTATGCCTCCTGTGGCTCTATCGTGTCCAACAATGTGCATATAAAAGTAACCTTGTATTGCTTCCACTTCATACAGTCAATTTAAGGGTTCGACTCCAGATTCTATCTTTCAACAGTTTAGCAAACCCTAAACCTTCAGACATCTGGACCACTAAAATGTACATTAATTAACAAGATTAGAATTCATGCTGGCAGCTGAGTGCTGATAGCTCCATGTAAGCAGTGTTAAACTGGCTCTTTCCAATTTGCAGCAAAATATTATACTGCTCTACATGCCTAACACAAGGAATCTTGAGACAGGAAGTTGTAATTGGCCTCAACAGTTTTAAAACGAATCTTTTTAGCAGATTCAGTATAACAATAGCATACAATAGGATCAGGATAGTTTTAATTATTTGTTTACTCAAACCAAACTCCATTATTTAATTTCTCTTTCACTTTATTCATTACTGCAGTCAAATACTTCCAAATTCACCGACCAAGCAGAGGACATCAGATTATTCAAACTTAAAACTTCCATTAATAATAAAACCACATGATTGCAGGCAATAGAAAAATTTATAAACGAGATTACCAAACATAATAACCACCAAACATTTCTTATGTCATCCTAGATCAACAAAACATTCAACCAAAAAACCAACAACATATACACTGTGGCATCCATTCCTAAAAAGAAGATTTGAAAAACAGGGCAAATTTAATAACGAATGGGAAAACAAAAATTCCTTGAGCCAAGAAAGAAAAGCTTATATCTAACGTATGCACGTCTTTGGAATTTCATCAATCATCAATAAGAAACCAAATTTTTCTTTGCATTAGAATTCCTAACATAGTCAAAAAGAAAAAGTAATGACAGAATGAAGAACAGAAAAAAGAAATAATAATAGAAACAGAACATAATGATGATTGTTTCCTTAAATCTTGGGTTCTGAAGAATCGAAACGAGATCCCATCATCATCATAACCTTAAACTCCTCAAAACTGATCATCCATCACCATCAGCATCAACCCCACAAATCATCTTTCTGCATTCAGCCAACGAACAATCTTCGCCAAGACTCTTCAACACATTCTGCAATTCATCAGCAGAGATTGAGCCATTCTTGTCTATATCAAAAACAGAGAATGCATCCCTGAGATTCGCCATCACTCATCAGAATCAATATCTTTCGTATTAAGTTCGATAAATTCTTGCAAATCAATGAAACCATCACCATCTGAATCCACCTCTTTCATCAATATATGCAACTCTTCATCTGTTGTGGGATGGCCAAGGCTCCCCATGATTGAACCAAGTTCACAGGCTGAGATCTTTCCGTCACCATTGACATCAAATTTCTTGAAAACTTGCTCCAGTTCTTCCTCAAGTCTTGCTCTGGATTGAAACGATGACGATCTTGAATGCATATGGGATGGATTCTCCGAAGGTGGTCGTTGCAACTGCTTCTTCTTTCGATTGAACAATGATTTTAATCCCATTTTTTATGGTGACCAACACAAGGATGGATACAAAAACTAGGAAACAAGAACAACCAACGATGAAAGATTGGTTGTTTTGTTTATCTGGGATGTTTTTGGATGGAGGAGAAAAGGATTAGAAGATAACAGAAAAATGGAGGATTTTTGGGGTAAAACTTGAGATCTTCTCGATTCTTGGAATTCTGTTAGAATTAGGGGATTGCGTTAAGGGTGAATGCACGAGGAAGTAGCAGTAGTAGTTAGTGGAATGGGGTGGGCCGGCCGGCCGTACACTTCGGTTATGGTAGCAAATAGCATGGGATGTGTGAAGTATAGTAGTTAAAGGTAGGTTACAAATCTGATTCCATTTCTATATTAGGAAAAGTTAACTTCACCTTAATATAAAATGTTCTTCGCCAATATAATATATATATACATACACACATGCATACGTGTATATATAGACACATACATAGATATATTTGTATGTCTATACATACATACATGCATACATATATACATATATACATACACACTATATATGTATGTGTGTGCATATGTATGCATGTGTCTATGTAAACACAAGCTTAATTACATTTTTGCCTCCCCTAAAACATACATGAACACATATATTCTATATTTGGGCATTTATTATAATTATTGAGTCTTCAATTTTAATCTGAAGACAATGAAATCCTTAAATTTTGGATTAGGATAAATATTCCAATTGTGGTAAGTTTTAAATTTGGAAGTATGGGTGATTTCCATTGTGAGACATGTAAAATGATATGTATGGTTAAATATTAACATTAATTAAATTCAATATAAAATGTTCTTTGCCAATATAAAATATATACACACAGACACAAACGTGTATATATACACACATACATGGATATATTTGTGCGTCTATACATACATACATGCATACATATATACATACACACTATACATGTATGTGTGTGCATATGTATGTATATGTCTATGTAAACACAAGCTTAAATTACATTTTGCCTCCCTAAAACATACATGACACATATATTCTATATTTGGGCATTTATTATAATTATTGAGTCTTCAATTTTATATTTGAAGACAATGAAATCTTTAAATTTTGGATTAGGATAAATCTTCCCATTGTGGTAAGTTTTAAATTTGGAATTATGGGTAATTTCCATTGTGAGACATGTAAAATGATATGTATGGTTAAATATTAACATTAATTAAATTCAATATAAATGTTCCTTGCCAATATAAAATAATATATACATACACACACACAAATGTGTATATATATACACATACATAGATACATTTGTGCGTCTATACATACATAAATGCATACATATATACATATGCACTATATATGTATGTGTGTGCGTATGTATGTATGTGTCTACGTAAACACAAGCTTAATTACATTTTGCCTCCCTAAAACATACATGACTCATATATTCTATATTTGGGCATTTATTATAATTATTGAGTCTTCAATTTTATATTTGAAGACAATGAAATCTTTAAATTTTGGATTAGGATAAATATTCCCATTGTGGTACGTTTTAAATTTGGAATTATGGGTAATTTCCACTGTGAGACATGTAAAATGATATGTATGGTTAAATATTAACATTAATTAAATTCAACATAATCCTAATGACCAATCGTAGGTCTAGATTCTTTTTTTTTTTTTTATACAAATTGAAAAACATAATTACTAAGTTTAGATAGTTTTCAACAAGTGAGATAACTTTTTGTTTTTTAACAAGTGAGAAGCACATGGTGCCATTATACATAAGAAATGAGTTATAATGAAAAAATAAAAAGTTATAAATTTAAGATTGAAAAAAAGTTATAATAATTTTACTTTTCGAAAGATGTTTAACTTATTATCCGTTTATTATTTATAATATATTTTACTCATTTCTTAGGTACAAAGAAAGCCAATGCATTGCCTGGAAATAAAAAGAGGGTGAAAAAATTATGGGTGACATAGGGAGTTTTGAAAAGATGTCTTTGCTTTTTAGTATATGAATTAGTAACGAGTAAGTACTAAACTATATAAACAAGCAAAGAATATTAATTAAAAATTTATACTAAGGTATTTATAAATAACTGATGTTATTGCCAGAGCACATTATATATTGCGAGCGATTTTATTTTAATTGACAAAACTACCCCATATTGATAGTATTAATTGTATCAACTTATTCCTCTTGGACCCACTTCATACTCCTCTGCCTAGCTTTATCTTTTCATTCCTACGACTCCCTTCTTCACTGCTATGACTCCTGCGCAACCGCAAAGTCCCGCCCTCCTTTCTAGCTACCACAAAGGTCCCCAAATCTATCCTTTTTAATTCACACCCAACGGCAACAAATTCTCATCTTCCTTAGTTTTCTACTTTTTGTTCAATAATCTGTTGCTTTTTTTTTTTTTTAAGAAACACAGAACTACTAAGCAAGCCATTCTTTGTATTTTACAATAGAAGAAATTATTGGTAAAAAAAAAATCCTTTCACATAATTATACCATTGCAATAAAATTGTCGCAAAGATAAACTACGAAGGGAAATAAGGTGAAGGCAGTGAATTGTTCTCTGGTGTCTAACATTTTTTAATTGTTTTTCTGGTTTTTAAACAATTTCCTGCATGTACACGATCTCAATTTCCAATCTAAATACAAAAAGTCTGTTCTCAAATTTGAAAGCCAAAAACAACTACCATTTATTCATGTACAGCAATCTCAAATCACAATCTAAATATAATAATCCCAATCTAAATGTAGTAAATTGTTCTCCAGAAATTCAAAGGGCACAAATTATTCAGAGCCCTGAAAATGAAGACTTTAGAGAAAGAGGTACGGGAAGGAGAAGAAGGCAGGATAGACGATGGAGTAAAGACGGGAAGACAGAGTTGAGTGAGACGGAAGAGGAGAGATGGAGGGAGAGAAGATAAGATCCAGAAGTGATGGTGCTAAGCGTGCACTATGCATAAGAGAGAAGGGATTTGTATCGGAAGAGAGAGAGAGAGAGAGAGAGAGATAAAAAACGAGAAATAAGATCCAAAAAGAATGGATGACCTATTAAATTCTTGGAAGGTAAAAATGCTCGACAGGATACAAGCTGCTCTGGCAATAATATTACCTTTTATAAATATCACAGCAATGTTGTCGTGTAAAGCAAAAAAATTTAAAAGAAAGAAAAATTGAAAAGAAAGATAAGGAGAAGTATTCAAAGTAAGTGCCATGCAGATGCAGTTTTTGAATAGAGTTGTTATTGCGCGCTCACATATATAAAGCAATATATCTAGAAATTAGTACTAGTACTTTACTACAGACATACACTAAAATAAATCTTCCAGTAAGTTTTATATGTTGCAATGATAGATACTTTCCATTGTGACATATGTGAACTGCAAATTATGGTTAAGCGGTAGCATTCATTATATGCATCATAATCTACATGACCAATCATAGATGTTGATTATTTTTGTTATTAAAAAATAAAAAAACGAGGAAAAAATAATGAGAATTTTAGGACTCTCTGGAGGCGCTTGTGCAAAAAAATAGTCTCAAAATATTCGCGTCTCATTTCAGATCCTTTGTCCAATATTTTTTTTTTTTTTTTTGTTCAATGGTATCCAATATAAAATTACATCGTATCAATGTAAAACTATATAAGACTATGTCGTTCCATTTAGTGATATGACTTAGTTTCATAATGATACAACATAATTTCGTGTTAGACACGACGATTGGAAACCAAAAACATTGTACAGAGTATGATAGTATGATAGTAAAATGGAGGCTTGCAACTCAAGAAGAACCCTACGTCTTGAATTTATGTTCGAGTTTTCTAGGAGAATTTTAATTATAAAACTTTACATGGTCTTGGAGACATTTAAAAGCTCTAGAAACCTACCATTTAAGAAGTCCTGAGACACAAATGTTGTAAAATACAGCTCTTCTCCAACATTGTCAAAATTAAAGAAGTGGAAGTTTTACTTGTGGTAAAACATTTACGTGGCTAAATATCTGAAAGAATTTGAAGTAATATATAACGTTCTTACCGTTAGTGGTTAAAAGTTCAATTCGAACCTTCTAAGTAATGCTTGCCTACCAATGAAGGACTATTGCTACAAATTGCATGTCAATGAAAAACTGTTGGCAATGGAAGTTGAATAAAAATTTTATTTTTAATAAATTGTAGAAATTTTACAAGTTTAGACAACCACCGATGACTATTTTGCACCCTTTGAATTGTAGACATCTTTTCTTGCTGTAAAAGTCTTATTTCGTATTGTTTGTATGTTCAATACATTTTTCTTAAATAATGTATTACGTGTTTATTCTCAGTTTTGTAGTGGATATTGGCATTACAAAAAAAGGCAAACTACTTTGTCACTCCTATCCATCCAAGGAATATCCCTTTTTAACATCCCACGTCTGGGCTGACCCAATAACTTTTGAGCTTTAAATCAAGGGATCAAAATGCTTAAGTCAAGTTATTTAGTAGCCCAAAGTAGGATGTTATATACTATACATTTTTTCTTTCTCCCACCGATGTGGGATATCACACCTTTTGTTTTTCTTATTTCTTTACAAGAACTCCATTTGGATAGAGTTTTTTCACCACTTTTTGGAAAATGTTTTCCAGCTTCCGTTTGAATTGTATCAATATTTTTGTGTACAAAGTGAAAAAAAATTCCACCTTTCTACTATTCATTTAACCAAAAAATGGCCCACAAATTTTTGTTCAAAATTTCCCGCCAAATGTTTTTTTTTTTTAATTCTAAAACCCTTCCTCTCCATCTTTCCAACATTTCTTCTCCTGCTTGTTTTCTTTTTAAATTTTAAAACCCTTCTTCTTCTCACTGAACACTGGTGAATGTCCGTTCCCAATGCTCGCTCTGCAAAAGCTATTGTCAACGAAGTGCACTCGTTCATCACAATTTTTTAATTTTTCTGAACAAAATTTTGAATTTTGTGAATAATTGTGTAAAAAGTTCAATATGTTGTTACAAATTTTTTAGGCAATACAAACACTTTTTCACAATAATTTATTCACTTTCCAAACAAGTTTTTCAAAAAATTTTCACAATCCAAACACTTTTTTTACTTTTTTAAAAAGTCAATAAAAATCTTCAACTAATTATTCTAAAAATTTTTCTAAATAATGCATATCCGAACGAAGCCTAATTTTTATTACAAACTCTTTCAGTAATCCTTCATAGTCTATTCCTTTTTTTATTTGGCCATTAGTGATTCAAAGAGATGAAATTTAGTTTATAATTTTTATTTTTTATTTGCCAGTTGAGGATATATGATATTCATCATGAGGTCAAAGCAATTTGTATTTTTTGCTTGCTCATCTTCCCTTCCTTTTAAAGAGGTTCAATATTGCTTCTGATCATGAATATGAATAGGTTCATTCATTGTAAAAGTGGAAGACAATTAGTAGTTTTTAATATTTTAACAAAAGTGTGAAATCAGTCAATCCAAATATACTACATGATTCTCTTTCACATTATAACATATTACATGAAATTCAAGTAAAATATCCTATTTCATGATTATACATTACATTATAAATTCTTTGATGTTTTGTCAAAAACATATCTACTGATTGCTTAATTTTCCATCTTCATAGTAAAACTATGTATTAAATTCCGTTCACTGTAGTAAAAATTTGTATTGTTTCTTTTATGTATTCTATCTGAGTTACGGTAACTGTCTCTGTCTTATCCATATATGTTCCCAACTTGCTGAAAATTTTTTACATTTCTGTGAAATTTAATTATATAAAACATATTAAAATTAAAAAAAAAGAAAAAAAAGCTCATTTTGTTAATTTTGTTACTAGTTATGGACATTCTTACCGTCTTCATCAGTTCACATGAATGCATGGCCTCGAAATGGGGAAAAAGTACTGAGAAGAGGAAATATTTGGTCAAAATTTAAATTTTTTTTCACATGATTAATTTTAGATTTGGTTCAAAGTTAGCTAATCCTTTTCTCTATAAAATTTATTAATGTGTTGTTTCTTCATAGTACATTACTTATTGACTAGATTTCCAAGGAAATTTTTTTTTTTCTCACAGTCATTGCTTTTTAAATTAAAAAATAACTCGTGAATTGCGTGGGATGCTTGCTAATATAAAATAGGGTTAATAACACTTTACCCCCTTGAACTTAGGGGGTAGTCACACTTTACCCCCTGAATTTAAATATATACACTTTGCCCCCAAAGACTAGTCAAGGTTAGAAATTCAAAAAAAAATTATTGCCCTTTTATTAATGAATATATTTATAACTTAATATTATTTCCTTTCAATTCTGAAAATCTATATCTTCTCTATTGTACTAATTATATAAATATATCAAACTAAAAAAACCAAAGAAAGTTAATATTTAATTTATATCCTTAAAATTTTCTCTTGGATTAATATTTACTTCTATATATGTTTTTTAATTTATTAGACATTAATTTAAACAAAATTGATAAATAACACAACATTAAAAATAAATTCAATTACCAAAATTTATATAAAAAGGTAATACCCAACTCATTTATTTAAAGTATTTTTATTTTAATTTATTTAAACTTTTAGACTAATATCATTATCATTTTCTATATTTATCAAATTAGTACAATATGAAATTCTTAATTAAAGAACTTCTTCTTATTTATTCTTTTGGACTAAACATTATATTTTTTGTTTGACTTTTTTTTTTGGCCTTGGTGCTGTACAATTGCTTTCTTTTCTTTTTTTTTTCTTAAAATATTCTTTGATTAGGAATTTCATATTGGACTAATTTGATAAATATCAAAATGACTATTATATTAGTCCAAAAGTTTAAATAATTTAAAATGATAAAAAATTAATTTAAATAAATGAGTTTGGTGCCTCTTTTAGATAAATTTTGAAATTGAATTTATTTTTAGTGTTGTATTATTTATCAGTTTTGTTTGATTTAAAGTCTAATAAATTAAACAAAACATACATAGTATTAAATATTCATTCAAGAGGAAAATTTCAAAGATATAAACTAAATATTAAATTTTTTTGAAAATTTATAGTTTGATATTTTTATATAATTAGTGCGATAGAGATTATATAGATTTTTAGAATTGAAAAGAAATAATATTAAGTTATAAATATATTCATTAATAAAAGGGCGATAATGTCACAACACTCACTTTTTTTTGAATTTCTAACCTTGACTAGTCTTTGAGGGGCAAAGTGTATATATTTAAAGTTCAGGAGGTAAAGTGTGACTACTTTCTAAGTTCAGGGGTCAAGGTATTATTAACCCTATAAAATAATTCAGGTGCCATCCCTGACATATTCATACGGATTTAGGAGGGATACATAAATATATTATCGGCTTGATATCACAGCAACATAATGATAAAAAAAAAAAAAAACCACACACACACACACACACAACACTAGCAAAAAAAACCCCAAAAAAGGGGAAGAAAAGAAAAAGAAAAGCCCAAAAAAAAAAAAACTAACAACACATATTTAGGACAATGGCAGTAGCAATTTGATCTTATAAATTAGCAATCTGGTAAGATGAAGACAGAAATTGATATACCATCAAGGCAAATTTCTTGTGATAATAGCTTAAAGTATGAATATTAAGACGGAGTACGCAAGAGGCCATAAAGTAATGATTTACCAGCCAATTCTGTAAAACTCGTTTCCCTTTGACGTAATAAAACATAAAATATGAGTAAACACCAGAATTGGGTATGCTCAGTTGGCTTGTGTTCAAATGTATCCATTATTATATTCCTTCCGGGTTCTAAACACAAGAACATGTGATTTTTCAATCGATTCTTCATACATGAACAACAAATGTGTGAATGTAGACCAATTTTTCTTTTGGGTAAATTGCGAAATATCCTTTACGATATTACTTTCAACTACATAATTCTTCTACTTTTCAATATAACCACATAACTCCTTGTAGTTTTATAAAACGTGAAAAATAGACAAATGTTTCGCACTATGCGCTTGTAATACTCGACGTCAGAAACAATCCATATCAGGTCATAAAAATAGACGTGAAATATTTGTGACGGAGCATTAATGGATCATTGATTCTATCTATTTTCTTTGTTTTATAAAATTATAGAGAGTTATGTAATTATATTAAAAATATAGAGAAAATATGTGTTTGAAACCGACATCAGAAGGCCGTATTTTGTAATTTACCCTTTTATTTAAAAAGAAAAAAGAAAAAAAGCACCAACAGCACCACATGCACCTATTTCGGGCAGCAACAACAATTATTATCAGTCAATTTCACAGACATCATGAACACAATGTAGAGATATTAATAATAGTGCAAGGCAGCAACATCAACCTCAACAGTACTGTTGCCGGCGACCTTATTTTCGTATATACTCCTCATAATAACAGCCCCTCGTGCCAGCCGGAAAACTCCAGAACCACCAACAATAGAGATCTCGCTAAAGGGATGTGTTATAGGATTGTGGCCAAGAATAGTTATTGAACTACCGTTATACTTGCCCTTCAGTGAAAATGAAGTTTGTAGCCACCATCAGTCCTCTTTCCTCCAAATTGTCATTGGCATAAAATCCTTGGGCGTAGCCGACGCGGTTGGAAGACTTCTCCGGGCCAAGCGTGGTAGGCGCATCCATCATTTTGATCTTTCCGAAGGACGTTGGAGAAGTGGAGGAGATGTTGGCTTGGGCTACAATGGCCGTGTTTGGGTTGGGATTTTTTCCTCCATACTGTTCCAGGTGGGCGTAAAAATGAAGTGTGGTGACTTTTTGCTTTGCATGTACTTGTCTTAGGTTTTGTATCCATTGCATGACTTCTTCTGGACCTTCAAGTTTTGGCTTGTACGTGTGGCATGGCTATCAATATGATAGCAAAAAGCATGATAGGTGAAGTAAAACTGTACATATTTGAGTATGTGAGTAGGAGAAATTGAGGCAATCGAGTGTGAAGTTTTATCCTGACATGGGGGAGTTTATATAGTTTAGTTCCTACATTATTGGAAGCCTATACAAGTAGCTTCGTTTGGTGGATATAAAATTTAATGGCATAGTGTCTAAATTTACGTTTTGTATTTAGTAAGGTAAGTAGTTGTTCACGGTTGTTAAAGTGTCGGATTGATGATTATTTAACTGGTAATCTCACAATGAGTGTAGAAGAAGTTCAGTTCAAGCTCCATTAAGTGTTGTTAAAGGATTTTAGCAAATCACTGTGCATTAGATCAAGAGGCTGTCCAAGATTTAAAAGATACTGACTTCCTTGTACTCAAATTACAGAGATATATCCAATTCAAGGGACAAGGCCCAAGAAAGACGCCCCAACAGAACCAAATATTTTTGGGTTGAGTGCAGACGGAACAATTAAAACCCGACTGAGGAGCTCCCCTATTGAGGACAAACATTAAGGGCCAGTTTGAACGTTGTAAAGAAAACAACATTAAGGGCCAGTTTGAGCGTTGTAAAGAAAACACAAGGAGGTGAACGTTAAGTTGGGAATGAATAAAGGGTTAAGTGGTTAAAGCTCTACGATTGTACCTCACAGGTCGAGGGTTCGAATCCTACCAATACCATTTCACCCTCCTCAAACCTAATAGTGTAGGTTTGATAAAAAAAAAATTAAGTTAATAAGTGGAAAGAAATCTGTGTTTTGTATAGTGAAAATTATAATTTTGGTACTAAATGTTTAGAATATCAGCAGTTTTAGTCTCCAAAGTTTAGATGAAAGCAAATCCAGTACAAGTGGTCTAATTTTTTAGCAGATTTAATTCTATTGACCAAGTTTTGCCAAAATCTTACTGGAATCTAATCACGTGACACTTACACACAGGTGACCAAATTTTCAAAAAAAAAAAAAGAGAAAAGAGAAAAATCTTAATTGCCATAATTTGTAATTAAAGACAATAATTTAAGTTCATTTATGATAAATAAACAGATAACATTGAAAAATCCGTCTAGACAGTGCATTATTCATGTGTGCCTTTAATTATAAACTATGGTAATTAAAAAAATTTTCCTTTTTTCTCTTTTTTTGAAAATTCGATCATCGATGTGTGAGCATCATATGACCAAATGTGCTAAAAAATTAAAACATTTGGTACTATATTTGCTTTCTTTTAAACTTTAGGGATTGAAAATACAAATGCCCCAAACATTTAATACCAAAACTGCAAGTTTTTCTTTTATATATTCTTGATTTTTTTTCCAGTCATCAATAGTATTCGATCATACTCCTAACCTACTCTACAAGGAGAGGCCCAACTGGGCTTCGAGAGAACCGATGGAAGACTGAATCACCATCGGACCAAATATGTGCATTATGCACCTATTTAGATTTTTTATAGAAGGCAAAATTTAAACCCTAACCTCTCACCCCACTTAGCTTTTAAAAATTTTGTAGTGGCCAACCCAACCAAGTTATGTGTTTGAGAGAACTTTCAATTCTACATGCCTTTTTCCAGATCTCTGGATTAGTTTCACAGCTTAAATTACTTCTTACCTTTTGATTGGATATCCTAACTAAAACATACCTATCTACAAGAAATAAGAAAGAAAAGGCAGAATTACATCTCCTTAATAGTGTCAATCCGTATCAATTGTAAAAGTAATTAAAACTAATATATATATATATATGATATTTTTATGCATATCTATTAATGATTTCTCCTCAATTTTATCAATCCTTATATCAATTACAAAAAGTAAGTAAAAATGATGTATAGATGATCTATTTTTGTTCATGTGTGTCATTAATTTTCCCGCCGAGAGATATCACATATGCTACAAAAAAAAATTGTTTAAAAATGATTGAGTCGATTGAATACATTGTAGTAATAGTATTTAATTTGCCATATTCTAGGTTTTAGAATTATAAAGCGGATAGCAATTCGTTATAGGTTTTAATACGATTTTTTATAAGTAAAAGATATTGTTACTTTAAATAAAAATAACAATACAAATTTACAGAGCCAAGAGATTAGTCAAGATAAAACAAGCAAGAGATAAATAGTTGCCAAATAATTTGGGAGCATTTTACAAAAAAAAAATAATTTGGGAGCAAAAACTAATTCCTTTATTAAAATAAATCCCATAACTGTTCTGACAAATCTCTTTTACACACATACAATCACGAAACAATCTCATAAATGTTTTACCGAATCTTTTTTGCACATTTAAAATTATGAAGCTACTAATCTTAAGTAAAATTAATCCAAATCCTCCCAGAACTATACCACGTTGCATGGTATAAACTCCTATGGATTTAATAGTTAATCAATTAAAACTAATAACAAGTAACCTAAAATAACAAAATACTCACGGATAGTTAAATTTTTTTATTGAAAGGAGGGTTAAACCCATTACATAATTACATGATTACAATTCTAGGTACAGTTCCATGGTATAGTTACATTAATAGTTAAATTTTAAATAGCTTGGTTTAATACATTGACAACATCTTAAAAAAGGAAAAACAATAAAAATGACCTGTTCACCATCAAACGGAAGAAGGAGCCTCATGTCCGTTCCTCTTTTTTTTTTTTTTTTTTTAAACTTTTACTGTTCCTTCAACTGTTCAGCTTACATGCCCAACAGT
Organism: Mitragyna speciosa; assembly: GCA_024721245.1. NCBI lineage: Eukaryota > Viridiplantae > Streptophyta > Magnoliopsida > Gentianales > Rubiaceae > Mitragyna > Mitragyna speciosa. The sequence continues at coordinate 15,703 of JAMWEH010001344.1, read as the reverse complement.
TCGCCGGGGACGAGGCATCGTGACGTGAAAGTGCAAGGTGTGAATGGAAAAGTATTAAATATATTATGTGCATTGTTATTGGGAGTGAAACCTCGTAACACGAAAATGTAAAGTGTGAACTGGAAAAAAATTAAATGCATCACGTGTATTGTCACGTGGTGCATTAAAACTAATAATTTATTGTCGTGTAGCAATGGTATGTCACATCTTATATTATTTGATAATGTGTGATTAGTTTTAATATACCTGGTGCACACGCAATACTTGCTCAGGTGTGCATAATGTCTTTTACACTTTAAGGAAGTGTTTGATTCAAATTTTTCAACCACTATTATTATTAGTATCATTACCACAAATGGATTTTGATGATTCCCCCAACATGTTTGATTTAGTAATGAAATGTGTATCATTTCTCTTAAAAAGGTAAATGAATTTGATAGAGTAGTATTTTAAGGAGAATAATAAAAACTCGAATTAATCATTTTTATTCCCATTGAAGGATAGTGATAATTATTTTGTAAATATCAACAATAAGTGTCATTATTATAAATATCTATTCCTTTCCTTGCTTTTCCCGAACCAAACACCCCCAAGAACCCTGATGTGATGTGAGGACCAATGCTCAAGCAAATTGTTAGTGGAATCCATCATTATCTTAACAAAAATAGGTAAATTTTCTTTAAAAAAAAATTTCAACAAAAAAAATACTACTTCTCCTAAAAAATTTATTAACTTTTTTAACTTTTCACCGCATCTTATATAAAATAAATGCACATTCATGCATTTTTTTAAAGTACAATAATGTCAATCGTTAAACTAGTTAATCAGAGAATTTGAGCTGTCCATATAAGCCATTGTTAAAAGGGAACAACAACAGGATATAACAATCTAATTATAGTTTCCAAATTATCAAGCAAGAATCTGAATGAAAACCAAAAGAAACAAAAAAGAAACACCACTGAATGATGTGAGGGAAGGCATACACTAACAAGACTCAGCAACCTGAAGTAATAATACAAATTACAACAGAAATCACCAATTCACCACCATCCAAAGGATAGAAAGCAAGATATCTCATGCCCAGATCTTGTTTTATTGCTCTAATTTGTTTCTTCTATTAATAGTTTTATTTCGACAACAGTGGGGGACACGACAGAGCACACGTTCACATACACACACAGACACTCAAAAAAAAAAAAAAAAAAAAAGGAAAAACCAGTGGAAGATAAAGCATTCTTCAAAAGTAAAAAGACTCATTGTTTCAAACACTATTGACTATTACTAGTTTTTTAAGCAAGGTTTAGTGCAGAAACATCGGCGACGGAATCCCCTGCAGTGACCACCATGAAAGCCTTCTGTCATGCAAACAGCAGCACAGTTTTCCTTCCTGATACACGGCCCCTTGAAGCGGTGGCTTTGCGACTCGCATATCCTCGCCTCTGCTACCATTACTGGTCCCAAATCTGCCAAAAAAAAATAAAAAAATAAAAAGTAATAAATCAACAAAAAAGTTATAGGACATCTGGAATGGAATAGAATGGAATTGATTTAAATTATACTTTGCTAATTAATTTGGAATTTTGACACTACTCTTTTTTTTTTTTAGTGATTAATTTTAACATGAAAATTAGTAACAAATACGATTAATTTTGAGAGCACCAACTTTAGCATATGTACATTAACATTAGCATGTTCATGATAAATGATCATCTTATTTCGAGTTCATCCCATTTTTATTTTCACGCCTACAATCTTACACTCCATTTGGACAGTAGGATTTTGGGCAATTTTGTTAAAGAAAAAATTACTGTAGTATATTTTTTGTTTGAGAATGTGTAAATGAAATAAAAAGATGATTGATCAATATATCAGAAATAATATTTTTAAAAAATACAATCAAACAGAGTCTGAAATTTAGAAGATATGTAGGATATATTCTAATTTGTCTCGTTAAACTGAGTTTTAAACTGTAAAATAAAGAAAGCAAAGAAGAGGATAAATCTTAAGGAATTTTGTCCAATTTTAGATGGCCCTTAATTACATATGCGTTCAGTAATATATGCATTATCTTTAATTTTATGTATTAAAAAAATAAAAATATGGGTTTTTAATGTGAGATTAATTTTTTTTTTTTTATTGCTTCGACAAGGCAAAGACGCAAGTACTTAGGCTGGCTTTAAAGATGTTTTTGTGCTTCTTCTCTAGCCTAGTCTACCATCCAAGGTAAATGGCCTTCTTTTTGCAAATTGATGTTCAACTCCTTTTCCCCCACCAGAAGAATAGGTCATTTTGGCTAGTCTATATCCAAACATTATTAAAGTGATAATTTACTTCTCGTAATTCAAGCGTCCACTAATTTTGACATCCGAACTTGTGTTAAATGTGTTACAAGCAAAATCTATCATGTGCATGATAAAAGATTAGATAATTTTCAAGGGTGGATGGATGCTAGAAAATTCTTATATGGACTTGGTTCACGATCTATTATATGAATCTTATGATATAAAATAAAACTATATAAGTATTATTATATCACTTTATTGTTTTAACGTGCATTATTATACTTATATATAGTATTCTTTTAGACCATAAGATTTACAAGTGAAGTCGTGAATTCGTTCCATTTAAGAATCTTTCTATGAATTTCTAATCAATAAAGGTTCATTGAGAAGATATTTTTGTGTTTCAAAAGAGAGGATATTATTATGAAATGATATTATCAATCAAGAACATGAGAGAGGATCATTACCAGAGGCCATGAAAGCCACCAAGAGGAGAAAAACAGTTGCAAACAAGCCCATGAAACTCCTCATCTTGACAATTGCCTCTCACGCACGATAAAATTATAAAAGCTCGGTAAATACAATGGCACACTTGCTAGGCAGGTCTATTTATAAGATGTGGGCGCACAATCAAATATTGCAACGTCCTGTACTTTGAGTGAACTATCGAGAAAAAAGTGATCGAAGGGCTATTTGTAGTAAGTCATCGCTACATGGCAGAGTAGATATTGTGTGCATTATGCGCACCACATGACATGTTACGTAATACATTAAAATTAATCACACATCATTAAATAATATAAAATGTGCTCCACTATCGTCACGTAACGATAAATTATTAATTTTAATATACTACACAACAATGCACATAATATGTTTAATACTTTTCCCTACCCAACATGCACTAAACTATTTGGGAGTGTGCCCTTTTCCGCATATAGAATTTGTAATACCGACAGCACAAATCCACGCGTTCGGTGGATCTGTCCTCAAGCTTTTTGCTTTGGAGTTGAGAGTATGAACATTGAGCGCCCACTGTGTTTTGGACAGAGGGTGTCTGCCTACAATACGTTAATTGGCTTAAATAATTTACTGTGTACATATTGCCATAGGTTTACTTTAGGCTTTTTGTGTGACTCTTGAGTAATTGTAGATTTCGATTGATTTGAGCATCAGCGGTTGTAACAAGCATTGTTGAACTTTTGCTCTTATTTGTTCGGATATAAACAAAGAAAGACATAATGATATAATATTTTCATAGTGAACATATGGGTAAAGATGATTGGATGATTATTTTTTCAAGTGTTTTTTGAAAAATATTACTGTAGCAGTTTTAGATATTATATTACTGTATCAGTTTTAGATATTCTTTTTATGTGAGATAAGGAAGATAATTAAAAAACGTGTTTGAATTTTTCCATAAACATGCTCTTAAAAATCAAAGCCATGCCATATTTCATCCTTTTACTTATTGCTTTAAGAGGTGTACCGTGTTCTGTGGGTAACTTTCAAAAACAACGAGCCCAATGTTTACAGTGATTTGCTAATCTAGTCGTATGTTTAAACACCTTTTCTATTTGAAAATGATGTAGGAAATCCTTTCAAAAATCAAATGATGTAGGCAATTTTTTTGTTCTTAGGACGGGATACGACTTGTACCCTATGTTTGGTAGAATATTTTTAAGTCCTCAAAATTGAGAAAGCCAAAAATTTAATATGGTTCGTAAATCAGGAAAGTAATTAAAATTGTACTTCATAAATCATTGGCATTAATTTATTTTACATGTGACATGCATTTAAATTCTCATAAAAAAAATTTACGCAGCTAGTGTAGAAAAAATTAACTTAAAAAATTAACTAGAACATACATCCTTCTCTTATAGACCAAAAACCTTCTTCCCATCTTTTTAAATTACTTTAAATTAAGAAGCTCAAAAAATGCTTTAATTTTCTGAATCAAGAAGCATAATACAAAATTTTCACCCAATCAAAATGACGGAGAGAAGATAAAATTGTTTTGAAGATTAAGGTGATGTTTTAGTTTAGGGGAATCAAGAAAGGTAATGGGTGTCATATGTAATAAAATCCATTATTAATGTTTGTAAAACAGCTATCACGATCATTCGATAAGAATGAAAGTGATTAATTGGGATGTTAATTATTTTCTCCAAAATGCTATTCTATCAAACCCATTAACCCATATGATGAAGGGCAAAAACACACCCCCTAAAAAAGCAACACATCTTTTGAGTTACCTACCCCCAATATAATATTCCTATCTCTCTCTCTCTCTCTGTGCTGTATCTTTTGATTTTGAATATTTTTCATTAGTACTCTACAAAATTTTGTTATAAATTTTTTTTAATAAAAATTTGAACTAAAATTAAAGATGCATAGTTATCTATATTAATATAATAAAAATGACTTTATTTAATGTTATCATTTGTAGAAAACTCAAATTAGAGTATGGTTATATTTAAAATTGAAGAAGCATTTTTAGAAATTTTCTTTACAAAGATACAAAATAAGAAATCTAAAAAATATGTATATCGTAAATAAAAGATTTAAAAATTTTAAAATTTACTTAAAAGTCATTCTAGTAAACTAAACAAGTAATTTTATAATGATGCCCATTCCATTATATAACCAAACATGTTGGGGGGGAATTATCAAAACCCATATTCATAATAGGGTTAATGATACTCATAGTGATAGTGATTGAGAAATTTGAAACAAACAGGCCCTAAATAGTTCATCCTAAATTGGCACATTTTTCATTGGAAAATTCTTATATGGACCCGGTTTACGGCCCCACCTATGGACCTTGTAGTCTAAAATAGAGTCACGTAAGTATTTATACATTACTTTACATCACTTTTTTTATATCAGCATGCATTATTATACTTACGTGGTACTCTTTTAAACTATGAGCTTTACAGATGAAGCCATGGATCCGGTCCATGTAAATATTTCCTAGGTTTCGTTAGAGGGGATTTCAATTTAGGACAATGGTTGAATGACTCCGAGTCACCTCACGCACCATAACTGTGGCCCTCATGTCGCAACTTGTGCAGTTACCACAATTAAAAGCCGATTACCTTTTATAAATTTGTGAATATGGTAACTTCTGGTAAAATATTAGTAAGTTTATTAATAAAACGAGTAAATGATTAGATACGTTATAGAATTCGTACAGTATATAGACTATTTTTGTGGGATGATGATGAAATATATCTCTCTATTGAAGGATGGAGTAGGTGGATTACCGGTAGGTCTTGACTTTTACAAAGTGTATTTGAAAAAAGCAATTGATCCTAATGGTTATATAATGATGCCTCAACGTGGTTACAATTTGAAGAAATTATTGACAAATGTGTTGCCTGGCACTATAATAATATATGTTGAAACTTCTAGGATTGATCCTTTCAAAAAATTCATCAAATAATATTCTATAATTGACTTTATTGATTTTAAAATAATTGGATTTTATGCTATTCTTTTGAAAGTAAATTGATTTGTGAAAACTTATCTTTATCGCTATCATTTCTTTTGCTAGTTATGGAGAAGTAACTACGAAAAATGTCACATTATAACTTACAAATTTTAGATTTAATTGATATAATTAATTAAAGTCTGTCTCAATACTTTATGTTGGTATTTAGCAAACAGTTACACTTGTTTTAGTACTTTATAATTCAACAATGTAATTTGAACGTCAATTTGACTTTTCATGCTTTAGATTTAATTTTTTTCGATAAAGTTTTTTCCTACAAATTTTATCTTTGTGCGTATGTATGTGTATTGTAACGAAATGGAACTATTAGAATAATATTCCTAAAGGACAATGGTGATATGTACCAAACCATAAAATATATGTCACTAAAATTTTGAATCTTATTGTGAAGATTTTCAAAGTGAAATTTTGATGTCTACATAAGAATTGTAGGGCATCATCTTAAATTCAAAATACATCAAGAATTATCTGAATCTGATTTCTATAACTCAAGTTATTACTAAAATATTAAAGTATGTCATTACTGCCAAAGCCTTTCGTCAACACTAGGGAATGCAATTAACTTCGGGGGTGTTTCGTGTCCCAAACAGTCTCCTTGAGTTGCATCTTCATAATTAAACTTAGAAAACTTGCTTTGCATCACTAAACTCAACCTTTGCTATTAGATTTTGGATTCCTTGTTTAAAAGCTGAAGAATGGTGTAAACGTTTGAAGTCGCCATAAGTGCTATCATGAAGAAATTTGTGGTGCGGTGGTGCAACTTGGACTGCATCAATTAGGTAGCACATTAGTTAGTTTTATTTGATCTAACTGAGTTAGATAGGTTGGACTTGATTGATTTGACCCAAATTGCCCATGAAATGCGAAAGAAGGAGAGGAGCTGCAAGCTAGTTGAAAGCAAAAAGGAGCAAATGGATCAAAGGCAACACTGTTACATGTTAAGATTCTAGCTTGCTACAGTGATCAGGTTGTCTTTTTATTATATAGTTAGAAGATAACTACATTGTTATTTTTACCAAAAAGGGTGCCAAAAAAGGTACATTAATCTCAAAAGGTTAAGTCCTATTAAGCTTTTAGCATGATTTCACTTTAATTTCTTACAAAAGCTTTATATCACTTTAGCGTCATTGTATTAAACCCTCTCTATTCCCATCCTGATACATAGTTATCTTTGATTTTTTTAACAAAGAGCAAGTAGGTGTTTTTTGAAATTACTTATTTGATTGATTTCTATATTTATTTATCTTTCATAAATTTACTTGACCTACAATTTGCCATTTATGTACTGAAACTTGGAATGAAATATATTTACTCAAAGAAATAACAAAGAAGATTTATATGTTATAACAAAGAAATCTAACGCTTATTCATCTATTCACCAGAATATTTATATGTTATAACAAAGATAATTTACTTACCTTTAGGCTGTATTTGTTTGAATTGAAAACATTTTCTGGAAAATATTTTCTGAATTTTCAAGTGTTTGGTTATCATTTAGTCCAGTAAAATATTTTCTTGGGTAAAATATTTTACGTAAAATGGCGGAAAATAACTTACCCTTTCAAACTAGTGAAGTTATTTTCTCTTTTTGATCAAATCTGCGCGTCTAATGCTCTGACCGCTTGAAGTAAAAGAAACATAGACAAACAAAAAAAGAAGATCGAAGAGCTCTGTTATGCGAAGAGAAGACTGAGAGAGCTCTGCGAAGACCTCCATTGTCAGGCTCATCTTCTGAGAAGCTTAGGAGATCTTCACGGCAGCTATAAATCACGCTGACGAGAAAGTCTCAACTTCCTCCAGCTGTCACCCTATCGAACCTTGTCAGGACTATCTCCGACGGCAGCGATTCCGGAGGCTGATTTGGAGAAGTTGGGAGTTACAATAATTTGACAGAATTTGTTAAAGGCAATTTTATCAATACATTTCGTGATTTTGGGCTCAAAGGTGAGTGTAAATTTTTTGGAATTTTTTTTTCAAATCTAATTGCTAAAATGATGAAAATTGTAGGATGCAAATTGAGATTAATGGTTTTTTTTTTCCTTTCTTCCAAATTCAACTTTTGAGAAATTAGGGCTTTTTAATTATTTGTCAGAATTATTTTTACATGGAACTGAAATGGATCTTTTCTAGTTGAGAGAAGCTAATGCAAGTATCATATACATGAGACGGCTCTTTCTATTGTAGTTTTGGTGCAAATAAATATAATTACTACTTACTAGTGTTTAGCAGCCATAAGATGATTCTGTCATAAAATATTGATCCTGTTCCTTGTGAATGATTGAGCTGTTTGTCAATTGTTCAAGAATTATTAAGAATGACGTTTTTGTTCTAAATAGTGATGTAGTTGCACTTTCTGCAAAGAAACCTAGGACATTATCAACTTCTCAGGAAATATGGATTGTATAATTTATATTGACTTCTTGACGCATGAAATTGAAATGTAAACCTTCAGGGTAGATGCAAGCTTTTTTTTTCCCCGTAAACATTGATGACGATTGTGCTTTATTGACGTTGGTTTATATTATTTTCAATTGACAAGGTGGCTGTAAAACTGATTTTGAGAATCCTAGTTATTTGAGAAATTATTGACTTCTTATACTTTTATTACAATAATTCACTTATGCTTAATATTGTATTTGAATTTCATGGAGATCAGTCATCTTCCCTTTCCCCCCACCCCAAACCCCCAAGAATCTTTGGCTTAAATCCAAATGGTTAGGTGGTGGAGTGTGTGAAGTGGTTTAGTACCAAATTGTACCTGGTGAGAATGACTATCTGTGTTGCAATAGGATGAGTGCGAGTGTGCAAAGGGTGCGTGCATTGTTTTGTGATTTGCAGTAGTGTGGCAATTATTTCTGTGTTGCAAATGCGTGATAAGAGTGCAGGGTATGTGTGATGAAGGTGGTGGGATATATGTTATGTTTCTGTTTATGTATGATGATGACTCAGGTTTCGACTGTTTTAGGTTGGAGGGCCAGCTCAAAGCGTGGTGAAGGTAAGCGGAGATGAGTGGTGCAATGGTGTGGTTCTGTGATGGATGGTGGCATGTGTAAGGGTGTGCTGAGGTTAGAGACAGGTGTGAGAGGTGTTGATTTTGCAGCGGCGAGGTTTTATGTCGATGTGAATAGCAACTGATGGAATTTGCAAGTTTCTTGGTGGAGTAAGCTGGTTGATTGTGTGTAGCTTGCAATGGAGGCTTTTGTGGTACTACCACTCGTGCTCTTTTTTGCAACAATTTAGAGGGCCTTTGTAGGGATCTTTGTAATCTTTTTTTTTTTTTTTTTGGGGGGGGGGGGGGGGGGGGAGGGATCTTTATAATCATTGAGCTATGATTCTGAGTTCTAGAGCTTGTCCCTTTTGCCATACCACTTTTTAATCAACATGCATTGCGAATATGATGTTAATTAGCTTTTTTTCTGTAGACTCTAAACCATTGCATTTCTTCAACAAATTTGGTGGCTTGAGGTAGTTGAAGACTTTGAATTCCAATTTCCTGTAGGCTCGTGGCTTGGTTGCCTTCAGACTAAAGCCAATCAAAACACAGATTGGCTTCTGTGAAAAGCATATCGGTTTTTGTTGGAAAGAAGCAATCTTGTTTTTGTTTTCCTCAGTTGGCTTCCTTTCTTTGATTGGAATTTTTATTTTTTTAGGCTCGTATTTTTGTCCCATAGACTCCATTAAATAATCTCAGAGGATAATGGTCGTTGAATATAGTTCATGGTGCTACTTTTTTTGTTTACTCAAATTGAATGCTCCTGTGATTTTGTACTATTTTTTTTGCTAATGTAATATTTGTATTTTCTTTGTAAATAATCATGCTTTATGCTCCCCTTTTGGCCAATGATTATACCTGGTACTGAATGTTTTCTGGAATTGGAGACATTTATTAACATGATCAAGTTGTTTCCTTAACCGTAGAGATAAACTAACAGGAATCTTTGGATTACTGGACTCATTTTCATGTCTTTTACTGCACAAAATCAAATGAAAAGGTTGTCGAATGAATTTAGACAAGACACCTCAATTAAAAGAGAATACTCCCTTCATGCAAATGATTTTTTTTTATTTATACTTTCAATATAGATGCAGTTACAAACATTTTTATAGTTACTGTAACTCTTTTTTGTATACGGCTTACAATTGGTATTAACAAGCATGACATATGATAATAATAGATTTAAAATAATTTATTTATTGCATAGATGCATTTTTTAATAATATTTAATTTTTAAAATTTTTTTGATAAAGGTGAACAATAATAATATAATACTAGTTTTTTTTTAGAAAAAAGTACATTATAATGGATAAAAAGTAAATGTGGTAACAAGGTGAGATAATAGTGTGAGGATGGAAAAAATGTTTCTAATCATTTTAAGAAACAGCAAAAAATGAAATTAGAAAAAATTTTCAATAAGCTAACCAAACACCTGAAAATAATGAAAAGGAAAATGATTTTCCTGAAAAATAACTTCCCAAGAAAATATTTTCTAGGGAAAATGTTTTCAATTCTAACAAACACAGCCTTAGTAATACAAATTTGTAATAGATATGTCGTACAACACTAGCACATATAAGAGGGATAAAGCTGCTAATTTATAAAGACATAATTGCACACTCAATTTCAATAACGAATATGTGTTTGATGACAAACGAATATCTGTATTTGATCAAAGATCATCATAACTATTTCACTGCCTCCAGCACCATGTATTACAATACTATTATAATAGTTTAGCTATAATACGAAGAGATAAAAGAATCATAAAAGAATCATATGAATATTTTTTTGATCTCCACACTTTTACTCACTCATTCAGCCCTAAAAATCAACATTTAAAAAATATATATATTTAATTAATATTTTTTAAAATAAAAAGTAAAAATGGAATATTAAGATCAAGAAATTTTGATCTCATTAAATTTGTCAAATTTCCTGATTCTTTTTTCCATTTGTATTTTCATAAAGAACATATTCCTTACAATATTAACATATGTATAATAATCACTTTAGTAAATTAATCTTAAACTAGAAAACTTGCCAATTCTCGCAATTAATATAAATATAAAGATAACTTTAAAAAATATTATAAAACTGAGCCCTGAATCTTTCCATTCCTCTTATCTTTTTTCCACGTAAAATTGAAAAAATATGACAAACTCCCCTCTTTTTTTCTCTTATCTTCTGTCGAAAACCCTCTCTCCAAACAAGGCCTTGAACAAAGCTGGTAAGACCCGGAGTTACGGGGCAATCCAACCGGTTATATTTCTGAAGTCCAAAATCGCTTGGTCAAACCGGTGAAAGGCAACCAAAAACCAAACAACCCGTAATTAAACCGGGGCTTTCGGCTTATGGACTTGCTTATATTTTCTCCGAAATTATCACTCGTGAAAGATACTCTCATCCCCAAAACCCTAATTTTTATTTACCACCCCCTCAGGGCCGCCTACGCCGCCCGCCTCTTCCTGCCGGTTGGCCGTAAATTGAAGACTAATAAAGAGGTATATGGCGGCGACGCTTTTTGATGTATGCTTTTTTAGATCTTGCTTTAGTTTTAAATTCTGGTACTAGAGGTTTTTTTTTTTTTTTTGATCAATTAATTTTTGTGTCGCTAGTACCCCCGCCCTCTCCCCCAAAACCAAAATTCATTGAGAAGACTGAAATTTTGCTTAATTAAGAAGCGATTAAGTTTATAACCAGATTGTTGAAATGGGTCTTGTGACTTCTCTTTTTAGGTGCAGAAATTGTTAGAAGATAATTTGCGTGCTAGATGTTTGTGAAAATGCTAGACAGAAGAAAATGTATTTTATTGTAGACTTTAGATTGTCTTATTGCTTCAAGATGGAACTCTCTGTAATTTACAGTGTATCTAAATAGGCAAAATACAACTAGAATGAGATCCTGGAGAAGAAATATCTAACATGTGTTACATATGTGGCCCCCACGTTCTTTTCCTTGAGGATTTACAAATGCCCCTTGAACTCTGGAGTTTGAAAGTTCCCCAATTTCATTTCTAGTTAGTTCAAACTGTTATGTTGCTGTCACTTGGTTACTACTCTGATTCTAAAGGATCGTCTTGTCCTTTTTATATTTAAAATTTGATCATGCTTTGCATGGCTGTATATATTGGTCAGGTTAATTAACAATCAGAAGAAGAAGCACGAGGAGAAGGAGAAGAAATGGTTGATGAAAAAGAGAATAAAAAGCCAGTGATATTTAGAGACATACGAAGATACTACTGTGAATATTGTGGAATCTGTCGATCCAAGAAGTCCCTCATGTCATCGCACGTCCAATCTCACCATCAGGTTTTCGGTCTTTCCACTCCTGTATACTTTGAATTTATGATTAAACAAAAGAGATAAAATGCATATGGTTTTTTTTTGCTTTCCCCCCTTTTTAGAATTTGATTTTGGAAAAACTGTTAATGGGTTTTTCATTGTTAACGTGATCCAGAAGGAGTTGAAGCAGAGAGAGGAGGAAAATGAGCAAGCAAAAGATAAGCCAAAAGTGAATATCTGTGAACAATGTGGTGTTAGTTTCAAAAAGCCTGCATATTTGAGGCAGCATATGCAAAGCCATTCATTTGAGGTAATTATTCTTGCTTTCTTTCGCTTTGTTCCTTTCTTCTTGTTAATTTGTAGGCTATAGTGCTGATGAAACATAATTAGTAACTACATATCAGAGTAGTTATTTAATTGCAAAACAAAACTGAGCTGAAGAGAATAAGCATAGTCATTGTTCTTAGAATACTGACTTGGATTGTTGGATCGTACTGGATTTTTTTTATTTGGTTATGGTTTTTCTGGGTGAATTTTTTTCTCCTTATGCTTATGAAAGTATCTTGTAGACTAATATGTTTTGATACGATCTGAATTTGTTATTAGGCGTGACAAGCATTGGATCCCACATAATGAACTCCAAAATGCATGAGGCTTTACATTGACTTGGATGGATTAGTACCAGGTCGGGGGACCACCTGAGAAGATCCATCAAGCAAGCCTCTTTCACGCTATATTCAGCTATGAGGTTTGAGGAATTTATTTCATTGTTTAATTTGTAATTCGAGTCCAATCAATGGGTAATGATTCTTATACTTGAAATTTATTAACATTTTTTTCTGATGGTACAGAGACCTTTCACATGTCCAGTGGATGACTGCCAGTCAAGCTATCGAAGAAAAGATCACTTGACTAGACACCTTCTTCAGCATCAAGGGAAACTTTTTGAATGCCCTGTTGATAGTTGTAAATTTAAGTTTGCTTTTCAAGGAAACATGAAGCGGCACATGAAAGAAATTCATGATGATTCTTCCTCAAGTGATGCTGAGGGTCCAAAGCAGTATGTCTGTACAGAAACTGGGTGTGGAAAGGTGTTTAAATTTGCCTCTAAATTGCAAAAGCATGAGGATTCTCATGGTAAGCTGATTAATCTCAGAGAAAAAAATTCTAGTCAGGCATGTTGCATTCAGTTGCTATGGGTTTGCGTTTTTCTTCTTTCACTTGAACAAGATTGATGCATATATTGGCTACATTCAAATTGGAGTGAATAGTCCTTGTTTTATACTCTTTCCTGAAACTCTGCTAAATGCAGTTAAGTTGGAGACAACAGAGGCATTATGTACTGAACCAGGATGTATGAAGTATTTTACAAATGAGGAATGTCTCAAGGAACATGTCCGCTCGTGCCATCAATATATTACCTGTGAGACATGTGGGACCAGGCAGCTGAAGAAGAATATTAAGCGGCACCTTCGCTCACATGAAGCAGGGTTTTCTCAATCCAAAATAAAATGCATCTTCGATGGCTGTCTCCACTCATTCTCAAATGTAGGTGATTACTAGTATTACTAAGCGTTTGTGGGTGGCTACTACTTTTACAAAGTGTTTCTGTTTACTATTTTGACTGCATACAAAGTCTCTGATAATGAGACAATTTGCAAAATGAATTCAAATTTATCGTCACATGTATGAATGTTTGCATCTTACTTTCAGTAAGCTGATATTATGTTACTTCTTGGTTACTAAGGTTCTTGTGCTATTTACTGATTCTCTGTTCTGCCTTAATAAATCTGCAGAAGTCAAACCTCAATCAGCATGTTAAAGCTGTGCACTTGGAGCTTAAGCCATTTTCATGTAGATTCCCATCGTGTGGCATGAAATTTTCATTTAAGCATGTGAGAGATAACCACGAGAAATCTGGATGCCATGTTTTCACTCGGGTAAGGTTTAGTTTTTTTTTTTTTTTAATTTAATTTGGGGCTGAAACTAAGTGCTGCTGACATATTGCATCAGACTTTATTAAGTTAATGTTAAAGCAAGCCTGATGGAGATGAACTGATTATTTGTAACATGCGTTTGGTTTCAGGGGGATTTTGAAGAGTCTGATGAACAATTTAGATTGAGACCTAAGGGTGGCAGAAAAAGGAAGTATCCAGTTATAGAAACATTGATGCGGAAACGCATTGTTCCACCTTGTGAATCTGATCCAATCTTGAATCAGGCATCTGATTATCTATCACGGTTGCTGTCCACAGAATCTGAGGATGAGCTTGAGTCATGATCATTAGTCTGTTTGTTAGCTCTACAGTGAATGTATATGCTCTCTCTGTTTTTAAGTTAGGTCGTAAAATTTTGTCCCCATAATTATTTGCAAGTTTAGGCATGAAGGGGAAGAAAGATATAAAAGATGTGGGTGGCAGGAGGATTAAACTTTATTTTGTTTTTAAGAAGTAATTGTATATCTTTTGTGCATCCTTGGCTTCACATTGATGTTTTGTTGGAAGGACGCGTTACCAGTCGCTGTAGAAATTTTATTTAATTAGCGGAACTTGAAAATCTTTCACATTTGACGAATTAATAAGTAAATGAAATGATGAAATTAATGGGATATATTAAATTGCGACAATTATTTGGAAGAAAAGAAATAATTTTATTGTACTCTAAAAAAAGTGCAAAACACCGTCTTGTTACAAGTTTAAATTTTATTTTGTTTGATGTTTAATTTTTTATTTTAAACATCAAACAAAATTAACTAACCAACCACAAGTCAATGCGATATCACCATAATCTAAAGCACGAATTACCCCAAAAGATAATCATACATTCTGTTTCTGTTTCTAAGATCAATAATCAGTCTTCTATCACTCTCCGTCCAGCTTAGAAAATCATCTTTAATTGCATGTGCTGTGTGTTTGTCCTCTACCTAAATTTTGTGTCCATCTTGTCCCTTTTTGTGTTGTGCATATAAGTATGTGCTGGACGACTATGGTCCTGTGTGGACCCATGTTTTGGAAAACTAATCAGTCCAATGTGTAGCTACCTATGGACTAGCAGCATGGCACTAATATATTTTATCGCATAAATATTAGATACTTCTGCGCTTATTTTTAAACTTTAGCGTGTGACAGCAGTGTGTAGTGTGCAAGCGTGTGAGTGAGAAAGTGTGTGTATATATATAAAGTGTGAGAGAGAAAAATGTATATGTGCTTTTTTTTTCGAGTGGAAACGTGTGTGCAAATGTGAGAATAAATGTACGTGTATGTATATGTAGGGGTGAGTTTGCGTGTGTGTGTGTGTGTGTGTGTGTGTGGTGAGGTGAGGAGAGAGAGACATGTATTCTATATCTAGTAAATTAAATGAAAATTTTAATTAAAAATTTATATAGAAATTAAGTAACACTTAATGTATTAATTGATAAAAAAATTTATTATTAAATATGTTAAATTCAAATATTTCTTAATTTGTTTAATTTTTAAACATCAAAAAACTTTTAATTTATTAATTTTTAATTTTAATTGAATTATCAAACACCCATTTCAGTAAAAATTCATATAGGCGAAAATTCATCTTAGCATATATGACTGGAATAGCTAGCATACTCGACCGAGAAGCTTTTTCTTTGTTCCCC
>JAMWEH010001269.1:0-21951 GCA_024721245.1 Mitragyna speciosa | reverse complement strand
TTTTATTAAAAATAGATTCGGGACTTGGTATTGAGTTAGGGTGTGTCAAGTTATCTAAAAAATTTTTTAATAAATAACAAAAAGATTTTTTGAAAGAAAAATGTTTGAAAACTCTTTTTTATGACTCCTGGTTTTTGAGAAAACAAAGCAAAAAAATATTCGGGAGTCACATTTGAAGAGAGATGCAAAAGCTCATGCCTAAGGCACTTTTTCTCTCTAGCCGAAGCTAGTTGCAAGGTTTAATCAAAATTTTCTAAAATAACCCTAAATTCTATCGCGTTTCTACGTGACTAAATGCATGGAAATCCTAAGCCTGATGTGGTGTCAAGAGGGACGGAATATCCCTTTGAGGCTTGACCGGGATTATCACATTATTTGTGAAACCCAAAATGAGGCCTTAAAAGAGTCACAAGTATAAATGCAAAATCGAATGCAAAAAAAAAAAAAAAAAAAGAGAGGAAAATAGTAGTGTAAATAGTAAGTGGTCAAAGAAAGTAGAGATGCAACATAATAGGTACGGAAGACTAAGAACTTGTGACTAACTGTTTCTACGCATGGAGGGAGAAACAGCATGCTAAGGCGTAGGGAAGACCAAACTTGCCCATTTCCCATGTGAGAAGAGTGACTATTTCTAGTTGAAGCACACAAATGACCTTAAATTCTATGTGAAATACAACCTAAATGTCATGTACCCATATTATGATAATAATAATAATAATAACCATGCAAAATGGAAAAACCTAAAAAAAAAAAAAGGAAAGTGCATGAAATGAAATGAAATGCACAAAGTGAAACTAGCACTAAAATAACCTAAGAGTCTAGCATTGGACTAACCCATTTTCTTCTACTAGTGTTGGAATAGCGAGGAATTTATAAAGCTACAACTAGCATTGGACTAATGTAGTGACGTCACAAATTAAGCATGAATAAAAGCAGAAATGAAGTAAATAAGCATATAAGAGCATATAAATCACATAGGAGCACCTAACACATAAACATAGTATTTAGATACAAAATCCTAATGAAAGCGATAAAACAAATAAGCGCATAAACATGCAAAAAGCACATAACCCCTAATTATTACACAGGAGAGATCTAACTTACAATTTAATGGGAAAAAAGTAAAAATGACCTATCTATTACACTTGCTATCTAAATACATAATTTAAAAAAAAAATAATATCACCTATTACATTACCTATCTAAGTACAAATTCTCGAAAACTAGGCAAAATTAACATATCTATTACATTTTGCAAATAATTGATCATTAAAGATTTGAACAAACAAACATAACATAACCTAAAGATAAATAAATGATAAAAAAGTAAATAAAATAAGATAAGCACACAAAATACATAAAACACATAGGAGCACGTAAAAAGAAATATTGAAAGTGATGAAAATACCCCCCTTGAAGACCCGGTACTAAATGCTAAGAAAATAAACAAACGTGTTAAAGGTACCACTAGATAAAGAGATAAAGAGTAAAATATGAAATACTAACAATTTTGGGGGTAAAAATGAAAATTTCACTAAATTAAGAGGTTAAATTGTAATTTAAAGTATTGTTCTACGGCTAAAATGCAAAATTCTAGCAAATTGGGGGAGCAAAACATAAATTCTAGCAAGGGGGAAAAATGTAAATTCCAGCATTTAATTGAAATGAAATAAAAACCCAGGGGTCAATCTATAAATAGAAGGGACTTAGATGCAGATCACAAAAATACTTTAGGAGAGTGAATCACACTAGTCAAAAACTTAGGGGAGCTAAAGCATAAATACCTATATTATGTTAAAATCAATTCAATGAAAATCCTAACATACTACCTAACAATCTGAGATTATGCAAAACCCATCATTCAAATTAAAACTAAACACTAATGTAAAATGACATCAGAGATCATCAAACAAATAAAATAAAAAAATAGCCAAATTAGAGGAACCAAATAACATATAAAATGACATCTATATCTCCAATCAAATTAAGCTAAAACAAGATTAAACTGATTAACCCAACTAGAGGCTGAATGCAAAAAAACAACATAAGGTCTAAATTCCCTATTCCCAATCTAACTATTCTTTCTATTTAATTGAAACAAGAACAGGAAGGAGAACAAGAACCTTTTTCCCCTATTTGGTCCTAACCAAACAGAAGAAAATACAAAAACCAGACTAGATAAAAAAAAAAACTAAAACTAATTCCCTGGGTTTTTTTATTAAATCAAACAAAACAAAACACCAAAATAATAAAACCCACCCCCTTAATTCGGCTCTCTTCATCAGGTTCCAAGTCTTAATTTCTCTCTCACTCTCTTTCTCTCTCTCTTCTCTGTGTTGCCTTCTTTTTCTTTCTTTCTCCCATCCTCTCTGTTCTCTCTCCGTCCTTTCTCTTTTCCCATTTTCTCTCTTTCTTGTCTTTGTTCTCCTATTTTTCTTCTCTCTCTCTCTCTCTCTCTCTCTCTATCTCTCTCAATCGAAAAACATCATTTTCCCCAAATGCCCAATTCGGTTGGCTTTTTTCAAACGTGCATAGACCATTTCCATTCCAATCCCAGAAGTCTTAAACCAAGAATCCTCAAATAACTTCCTGAGTCACGATAGAATGCAGTGGCAGTGGTCTTCAGCTATGGGTTTCTTCGGTGTGTGGTAGTGTTGTGATGACCTAACCATGATATTCACTGTATCTTGATTGAGCATCTGCCTAACTCTCGCCAGGACTCATGAGTCATGACTTTAAATTAGATAAGCATAACTTATAATTACAAAATTCCAAAAATACTTACAACAGTCTGAGCCATCTAGGCCTCAAATGTATACCACCATAACAAATCTACATGATTATAAGCATATAGCCGCACCACCCTATCTTGTACTTAATTACTTGTAAGGAAAACAAATATAGCAAGGGTGAGCTAGAAGCTCAGTGAGGTCCATTTATAAAACTATTTCAAATATCTTGTCAAAACATTCATTTTAAAACGAGGTAGCACACAAGAATAACATCTAGCTCAACAAGATGAGATAGTAACAACTCAACAAATAAACAAGGAAAGATACAGACAAATCAAGTCAAGCACTACTCGAGTGTATTTCGTGCATCATTTGATAACTATTCAAGAACTGTGTCATGGCAAAAGTCCAATAGTTCTCAAGTCTTCAAAGCCAACATTTATTTCATGGCCACTTCAAGACGATTGGTAATCTTGAGAGTTACCCAAGTACTTTCCCTTACACTTCCTTAACTTACGAAACCTTCTCGCAGGCCGATAGGTGTCGAGATGCCAAGACAACTAACAGTTGATAACCAGGTCCACTGTTGGCTCAACCAAAGTGATCATGTGTAAGGCGGGCCCAAATCAAGTACGCATGCACAAGTGCAAGGACATTTGACAAGAGCAAGTATTTTCCAATGCGATAAAGTATACGGCTGAATTCATAACAAATTCAGGCACAATTAACAAGTACAATATCATGTCAAGTAATAGCAATTCATACTATTGAGCTTTTTCAACAAATCACATGATTTTTATAGAAAACGATGTTCGTAAATAAAAATGATTTTAGGACACTCACTGGTATATTAAAGTTTATGGGTTCTTTTAATCTCGCTCCTTTAACTACCCGAATCACCTATTAACTATAGATAAATCAATTAATTATCAAATCAAGGTGAATGAATGAAATAACAAAAAATTAGGATAACTTGATAGAGGAGCTTGTATACACAAGCCTATTTCTATTTTCACTTTACCAAATTTCACAAGCCCAATACCCATATAAACTAAACTCAATTTAAAACATTTTTCATGAGAGAACAAATTCCAATTATCCTTATAACCCAACCTAATTTAAGTTGTAAATCAGTTCAATTACTATCAAGCACACACATCTAGTCAAACCAAGTATAAGTTTTCAATATAGCATAACTTTCAGTAACTCACATGGGTACGATCTTTACATATTTTGAAACTATAATTGACGTACTACAACTCTTATGAAGGTCATAATTTCATATCTTAATTAGAACAGGTTCAAAATCACACCCAAATTTGACAAATCATCAACCCTGATTATGCAAGGTTGGGCATTTAGTCTAATTTCTACAAATTTTGGGATTAATCCACCAAGAAATAGACATGAGGGTTATAAGATTAAAAAGTTCATTTCAAGGGCTACAACTTCCATGAAGATCATCGACTCAATTTCCAACTAAAACAAGCTCAAAATCAGCCTCCAGTTTAGCTCATCACCAACATTGTTTACACAGGGCTAGTTTTCAGTACAATTTGCACAGTTTTTGGTATCAGTCCATTGGGAACTGGTATATGATGTTACACCATTGGAAAATCTTTGAGTCTATTTTCTATGACAACAAGAATTACTCGATTTGAAACTTTCCACACCAAGTTATAACTAATTTACTAAAATTGGTCCAGCATGACTACTATGCACATTCTTCAACCACAATACATTCAATTCAGCATATCTCAAGTTATACTCAGTGAAAATCATAAAATTTACAATATTGTAAACTAGATTCAATGTATACCAAGTTCTTGAGGATTTCATACTCAAGTTTCAACCTCAATCTTATTAAAATTTCAATATAACTCATATAATTTCCAAGTTATCTCTTTAAGTAAATCCGTCTGATTATGATTTGTTTCCACTTGGATATCGCTTTTCTTTTCTCAACATTCAGCAATATTTTCACACCATCATTGAGCATACAAGACAAGGGACACGTTGATTCATAACAGGATCAAGCATTCAAATGGATTTACCAGATTAATTGGCACAAACATCTTTCTCCATTCTAGTGCATGCATACGGTTTTGTCTTTCTTATTCACTTCGCAAGTAGTTCTCGTCCTTCTACCAAACTTCAATGACTCTTTTCTCTTATTAAATTGACTGCTCAGTCGGTGTTAAAAGAAGGAGACAACTCCCTTAATACTCATCACTCTTATTTAACTCCTTCTTATGCTTGCTTGTCACTCACCTTAGCCAGCATTAATATGTACACCTTTCATTTTCTTTCTTGCAAGCTGCCTTCTGATTTTCCCTAGTTTGTACTATCCTCATTTAGTCCTAAAAGAGTTTGGCTCAATTGTTCACTTGCTGCCCATACAATTGACTCCTAATTTGACACCTCCTAGTAGCTTAATATCCACCTTTTCCTTTTATAAGCCAACATTATCTTTCATTTCATTATCTTTTTCTTTACTTATTTTAGACATTATATCGTGTCTTATTAATAGTTAATTAAGTGCCTAGTTACATCATTTAAACTAGCATAGTGAGATATTATACCCCTAGCTTACAACTAACGCGTGTTGCACCAGTATTTATCGGTCTTAGAATTTCAAGCGTGCCAAATTTTAAAGACTAAATTTTATCAACTCAGATATTGCCACTATTATATAAATTAACCTTAGAAAGTATATAATCAACTAATGTAACTATTAGTAATTGTTAAAGTAATTACAGGCCTTAACAAGTGTGATTGTGTTTGTGTCGTGATGACTGGTTTTTCTTTTGGTTGTGGATGATGGAGGAGTAGAGAGGCAAAGGGAGCTCTTTTGATTCAAGCGATGGAAGATTTAGTGGTTGTGGAGGGAATTTGGTGCTTGGTTGTGAGTCGGCGATGGATGAGAGACGGAGGCTTGTGGTGTTTGCTAATTACAGATGGTGTGCTGGCCGATTGAGAGTGGTTATGAGTAAATTGAAGGGAGAAGTGATTGAAAGGTTGATGGTTCTGTGGTAGAAGTTGGCCTTGATGGTGGTAGTCACTGTGGTAGGCATTTCTGGTGAGAGTAGTAGTGGAAGACAGTTGAACTTGCTACGAGTAGAGATTTGAGGAGAGGAGGGGCTAGCTGTGATGGCTTGGAGATGGTTTGACTGAAGGCTAGTGGTGGTTTGGAGGTTGGGTAGTGGAGATTACTGAACTTTGGATGGCTATATGCTGACTTTAGAAGGTAGCATTGGTTGGTCTATTTATAGTGTGTTTGGAGATAGACTTTTGCTGTGATTCAGTGGTCATGGTATGGTGGGTTTGCTTCGGCTGATGGTTGTTGAGGGTAGACAAAAGGGGCTACTATTGGTACTTTCGGCAATTGCAAGAGGGTCTGTGATGGGGGGAGCTAATGGCGGGGTTTGTTTAAAGGTGGTTTCTGATGACCAGTGGAATAATTGAAGGTAGAGATTGGTGAATGACGTGGTCGATGGTAAAGTTTTCCAGTGACAATCAAGGGCTAGTGAGGTGGTGGTAGACAGTGGAAGAGATGGAGTAGAAAAGAAATATATTTTAGAGTAAAAGAGTAAACAGAAAACCCAAAAGAAACCCAGAGAAATGAACAAAAAACCAGTTGGAATCTATTTTAAAAATAAATAAATAAACCCATAAACAAGGCTTAGGGTATTACCTTGTGATGGAGACTAATGGTTGGACTTGAATGGTTGAAAACTAGACTTTTACTTGTTGCCTTGGTGGTTGATTTTTGATGGCTGAAAGCTAATTTAGTAAGGATATCCATGTTAGATTTAAATGTAATCTTAGGTATGAATTGGTTAGTTCGTAATTATGCCCATATTGATTCTAGAGAAAAGAAAGTTAGGTTTTTTTTCCCTATGAGAGGGGAGATTATTTTTTAGGGATGCGCTCAAAGGGAGAAAAGATAGGTGACACATTTATTATCTGCTCTAAAAGCCTGGAAGGCACCCAGAAAGGGGTGTGATGGATATCTACCCCACGTGGTGGACTCAAAAAATAAAGGACAAAAGTTGAAGGATCTTTCTGTGGTAAGAGATTATCCAGATGTCTTTCCCAAAGAACTACCAAGACTATCTCTTGAGCAAGAAGTTGAGTTCGAGATTAATTTAGTGCCAAAAGCAACTTCTTTCTCAAAGACCCCTTACATGATGGCTCTAGTAGAACTAAAGAAGTTAAAGGTTCAACTGCAAGAGTTATTGGACAAAAAAAATTATTCGTCTGAGTATATCACCATGGGAAGCTCCAGTGCTATCTGTTAAAAAGAAGAATGGTAGCCTCAGATTGTGCATTGATTATTGAGAGTTAAATAAAATTACAGTAAAAAACAAGTACCCCTGCTGAGGATAGATGATCTGTTTGATCAATTGAAGAATGCAAAAGTTTTCTCAAAAATTGATTTGAGATCAGGATACCATCAACTAAGAATAAAAGCCAGTGACATCCCAAATAGTGTATTTCAGAATAGGTATAACCATTAAGAATTTATGGTGATGCCATTTAGTTTGACTAATGCACCTGTAGATTTTATGTTTTTAATGAACAGGGTGTTAAGACCTCAATTGGATAAGCTCATTGTGGTCTTCATCGGTGATATCCTTATTTACTTTCCAAGTAATGTGGAGCATGAGAAACACCTTAGAGTTATGCTACAGACTCTTAAGGCAAGAGAAACTGTATGCAAAATTTAGTAAGTGTGAATTTTGGTTGAAGAGGTGTATCATTTTCAAGCTATGTAATCTTAGAAAGTGGGGTAGCAATTGACTATAAGAAAATTGATGCCAATGTAAATTTGCACAAACCAGCAACTGTGACTAAGGTCAGAAGTTTCTTGGGTATAGAATATTACCGAAAATTTGTAAAAGGATTTTCCGCACTTGCAACTTTTTTGATGAAGCTTATGCAAAAATGGGGCTAAGTATGAATGGACAAATAGCTGCTAAAAGAGTTTTCAAGAATTGAAGAATAGATTGGTTTCTGAATCGATCTTGGCCCTATCTTTTGGTGTTGGTGGATTTACAATTTATAGTGATGCTACAAAAGATGGGTTAGGTTGTGTTTCGATGCAGAATGAAAAGGTAATTGCTTATGCATCTAGGTAATTAAAATCTTACGAGTACAATTATCTGGCACATGACCTGGAGTTGGCAGCTGTGATTTTTGCTTCAAAGATTCAAATACATTACCTTTATGGAGAACGATGTGAGGTTTTTATTGACCAAAAGAGCCTCAAGTACTTGTTCATGAAGAGAGAGTTGAATATAAAACAAAGGAGGTGGCTCGAATTAATGAAGGATTATGACTTCAAAATTGGCTATCATCTTGGAAAAGCTAATAACGTTGCTGATGCTCTAAACAGAAAAGCTCATGGGACTTTGGCAACTATGCTAGAGAGACAATTTGAATGGTTGAGCATAGAATTTATGGACTCTACAGAAAGTACTTTGGCAACACTAATGGTTCAACTGATGTTGACTAATCGAATTAAAGCAAGACAGGGTAATGATGGTGAATTGATGAAGATATGGGACAAGATACATAACGGATGGCAAACCAAGTTTTAAGTGTATGAAGATAAGAGCTTATGGATGCAGGGCCATCTTTGTGTGTCTGATGACTCCAAGTTGAGTGGAGAAATTTTGCAAGAAACTCATTATTCGAGATTTTCTATTCAACAGCAACAAAATATATCGAGACTTAAAGGAGAATTTTTGTTGGAGCGGTATGAAAAGGTCAGTAGCAGAATTTGTGTTTAAATGCTTAGTTTGCGAACAAGATGAAAGCAGACCACCAAAGGCCCACTAGTTTGCTCAAGCCGTTAGAAATTCTAGTATGGAAATGGGAGTATATTACTATGGACTTTGTGCATGGGTTACCCAAATCAAGTCATGGCAATGGTCGTATTTGGGTAATTGTAGATAGACTTACAAAATTGGTACATTTTCTTTCCATACGCACTAACACTCTATTAGATAAGCTGGTCAAGATGTACACTAAGCACATTGTTCAGCTACATGGGACACCTGTTAATATAGTGTCAGATCATGATCTGAGGTTTGTTTCGAGATTTTGGAAGGCCCATCTACAAGCTTTGGGAACTAAAATAAATTTGAGTACGGTGTTCCATCCTCAAACAGATGGACAGTCAGAAAAGAGCATCCGAATGCTGGAAGATATGTTAAGGGCCTACGCAATTGATTTCAAGGGCAATTGGGAAGACCATTTGTGTTGATGGAATTCTCTTTATAGTAATAGTTGTCACAATAGTATTGGGATCGCATCCTATGAGCCTTGTACAGAAGAAAATGTAGATCTCCTTTTATAAAGGGATGAAGTAGTGAGAAAAGAATTGCGAGACTAGAAATAGTGCAAGTGACCATGGATGAGATAGCAGTGGTGTGAGAAATGTTAAAAGCAGCTTCAGATCACCAAAAGAGTTGGACTGACTTGAAGAGGAAGCCACTTGAATTTCAAGTTGGTAAAAAAGTCTATCTGAAAGTTTCTATGACTAAAGGCGTCATCTAGTTTGGAAAAAGTGAAAAATTATATCCAAGGTATGTCGAGCCATTTGAGATTTTAAAAAGGGTTTGGGATTTGGCATAGCATTTAGCACTACCTCTAGAATTGTCCAAGGTTCGCACCGTTTTTTGGCATTGCCTAACTCAAAAGGTGTATACCAGATCTGATTCACGTGTTGCATTATGAATCATTGAGGGATCGAAAAGAACTGACATATGAAGAAGTCCCGTTGCAGATAGTGGACAAAAAGGATCAAGTCTTGTGCCATAGAACCATCTCGTATGTTAAAGTGTAATGATCAAATCATACAGTTCGAGAAGCTACTTAGGAGCTTGAGGAAGAAATGCGACAGTAGTATTCTGATTTGTTTGATAAACAAGGTATATAAGTTCCGAGGATGAAACTTTTTACAAGGGGGTAAAATGTAATACCCAAAAAAATTCATTAAATAAAAACTCATAATAATCCTACTTATTATTATTAATCAATAGTCCTTAGAAGAGAAACTAAGAGAGACTAAGTGTGCAAATACTTAAACTCATTGGAATAGGATTGCAATTAGGAAACAATTGGATAACTATTAATTGGGTTGCCTACTTTTAATAAAATCTTATACGATGTTATTTGATATCAAATAATCCAAGAGCAAACAAGGAATGGAACATCGTACAGAAGGGAATAGAAGAAAATACCGGAGATCATCGCACGTTGTGAGTAAGCTAATTTTCAACTTTTTTGTGGTTGTAAAATTTAGGGTGATAATTTTACTCAATAAGATGTGGTATTACTAGTGAAATTTTAAGGCGTTATTGACTGGAAAAATAAAATAAAATAAAATAAAATAGCAATGAACAAATTTGAGAATTGCTTGGTTCGGTAAACGAAGAATTTGGTGAAAACAAAGCCATTGTCTGTTACGTGGCTTGAAAAGAAGAAAAGACGTAATAATAAAATATTTGTATGTTGGATGGAAGAAATTTCCGCAGCTTTGCTTGTTAACAGTTGGTTAATTATGAATCATAGTAAGGGAGGAATGGAGTAAATTCAATGGTGATGGTAGATAGTTCTGGGGCATATGGTGGCCCACAATAAATTAAGAAATTGACCCAAAAAAAGGTATTCTGTATATGTTGAATTTTTTTTAGTATCATATTTTATTACCTATCTAGATTTATGACTTTCAAAGTTAAATGATGGGTTAGATAACATTTTAGTTTTATCAAATAGTCAAATAGGATAATTATGATTTAATAATAATTTTGGGATTTTGGCATTTTTTATATAATGGTTAAATTACATATAGCTTATAGGGATTAAATTTGTTTAATTTTTTAATAGGGAAGGGAGGTGATCGAACCTGGGAATCTTAAAGTGTCCCCATCTAAGTATGTTGAGTGAAGTGTCCCTGTTGTTAAGATGAATGGTTCTTGTCCTTTCTGTGATTTTTAAAAGTTGTTTTCTGAATAAATAATTTTTTTAAATTGTGTATTCGTATTAAAATTGGTGCGAACATATATTCTGTTTAACATCTATTTAATAGTCAATAATATATTTAGTTACTAATTTGAAATTACTAGCCACTGAGCCAACAGCTGGTGGTCGGGGGAGCATTTTAAATCCCACCTGCAACAGATATCTTGATAAAAAATTCAGAGAAGCACCATATTGTTTACTTTGATCTAGTGGTAGTTTAGTCCCTATTGGCTCCCTCAGATTTAGTTGGACCATTCTCTAAAGTAGGTTAGGAGTAAGTTACTAGTCATATGTATCATCAGTTTAGTTTCTTGTTTGAGTATGATTTTGTTGATTCCATGATTTAAAGCAGCTTTTGAGGATTTATGTTATAACGAAAAATCAAGGATATAGCACACTGCATTTCAAATTTTATCCCAAAACGAAAGGTATACAGCAAAAAAAAAATAAACATCATGAAATGATTTTAGTGAAGACAATCACAACTAGTAACATAAAAACATCCACAAATAAAACCTATCAAGGATATATATGATCCAACAATTAAACTTAAACAAATATATCTATGTTGAGCAAAACTTGCCGCACTTTTTCAACTACTAGTCTCGGTCCATGCTAAAATTAGCCAAAGACTGGATTCCTCTTTCCTCGCACTCTGGACTATTATTATTATACTCTGCAAAACAAATATGTAATTGGGGTGAGCAAACAAAATGCTAAATTAACAAAGAAAAGTAAACTTGGAAGATTTGCAAACCGTTTTATGCAATTTATTCCATTTTTTATGAAAATCATTTTGTGCAATATTTCTAAAAATGTTCTGCAGATTCAATGCTTAAGCAAAGCAGAAATCTCAATGAAAAATTAATGTACAAACTTGTTTGATGCAGAGAGACATCAATATATTCATTGAGTTACAAAACTCTAAAGAAATAGAATTTTTCCACATTAATCGCTTTTGAAGAAAATGGAGAGAAAAATCAAGATTATGTTCAAATAATAGTAGAAAAAGATATGCCAAATTGTATGACAAAAAAAAAAAAAACCACTGAGTACAAACACTACAAGAAATAATTTTTGTTTTTTTTATTCAAAGTCAAGAAAACGTTTTCAAAACACAGAGGAGAAAACAGAACACTCACCTTTGGTTCATAGCAAATTCCAAGCTCAACTTAGAAATTTTCTCGATTCAATGTATCCTCTTCACCTAACCAATAATCAAAATCTATTAAAAACTAAAATTATTCAAGTGAAGACGAAAGCAGACCAAAATCTAAGGCAATAAGGAGTACGTATGCTTACCTCCAATTGTTGACCCTCCTTGGTCTTCCCCTTCTTCCCCTAGCCCTAATCCTCCAGTCGGAAAAGAACGTATAGGATTAAGAACAAGAAAAGTATATTCATAAAAATGGAAATTACATAATCTTATAATATTTAGGATCTCTTCATCGAATGCTAGTTAATCCCAAATAAACTAATAGGCTTAATTAACTCTTCTATAGGACTTGAGCATATAGATGCGTTTGGACTTGGGTTTCACAATTTCTGTTATGTTAGTTTTTCAGTTCAATATAATGTATGTCGAATTTTTATGTCCACATATAGTTCAATTTTGATAGAAATCGAAATGTTTCTCAATGAGAAATTCTAGTTGTGAAGCAAATTTTTTGTTTGAGACAATTAAGGATCAAATTTAGCATCGAATTTTAGGATAAATTGCTTAAAACATGAGGACTTCAATTTCTTTGGGTTCACAAGACTAAAAACGAAAAAAAAAATGCTTTTGTATTTCATTCTTTCAACTGTCAAAGGAAGATACATGGTTTTTATCAAAGATCCAGAGGAATTAAAAACATAAAGTCCAACACGTACCTTTTACTTTTAAAGAGATTATCCAGGGGCAGAAACAATGCAATTCGCCAGGACTTCAAGAATACTAGAGTGCAACAAACAACAACGCATCCAAAACCAAAACCAGGTCCTAAACCAGCGTAAAACCATAAGGACAGAAGCTCATTTTCACCATCAACGTCCTTTGTAGCTTCATTCCCATTTGATGATTTTTCATCAGGACATCTCCTCAAGAGTGGTGCTCCACAGAGTCCATTATTGCCTTCATAAATGGATTCATCATTAAGGGTCTGGAGTTGATTCCCAGTAGGTATTGGCCCTGATAGCTTATTGAAAGACAGGTTTAGGTGGCTCAGAGGAGATATGGAGGATAAGCTTGTAGGAATTGGACCCGAAAGTTCATTCCTTGATAAATCAAGTGTTTCAAGGTTTTTCAAGCGGCCAATCTTCTCAGGGATTCTTCCCTGAATATGATTGCCAGAAAGATTCAGAGTGTTCAATTCTAAGAGATCTAATACTTCTTCTGGTATCTCCCCTGAAATGTTATTATATGAAAGCTGTATCGTTTTAAGAAAAGGCAAGGTCCTAGAATACTTTTGCTCCATACCTTTTGCGGACTCCACAATTCGTTGTTCAAAATAAAATAAGAATCTAATGTAAAAGTATAATTCTGGAATATCAGAAATCATGCTGCTGAAGTTATTAACACAATGAGGGATGCTTCCAGATAATTTGTTCTTTGCCAAGTCCAACAGCCTAAGAAAATTAAGTTGGCACAGCTGCAGTGGGATGCCGCCATAAAAATTATTTGAGTGAAGTCTGAGATATACTAGACCCTTTAGCTCTTCGCCTATCCATGGAGGGATGACGTCTTTAAGTCCATTATCCCCAAGATCAAGAATGTGTAATCCTTTCAAGTTACTGAAGGATGATGGAATTTGTCCCTCAAGTTTGTTCTGCTGAAGGTGTAATGCGTGGAGCTGCACCAAGAAACTCAAAGAATTTGGAATTTGACCAGTGAGACTATTGTTGGAGAGGTCAAGAACCTGCAAGTTTTGAAGGTTGCCCAAGCATGAAGGGATTGCTCCTGAAAATTGATTCCCTGATAGATCAATGACTATCAAACTCCGTATGTCACATAAAGACAGCGGAATTTCACCGGATCAAGCGGTTATCAGATAGTCTTAATTGGTTGAATGACTCATTGACTACTTTCAACCTAGAGATAAAGGTCCTGACAACAAATTTTCTGAAAGATCCAATAAATATATTTCTGATGGAATTGTTGTCATTGGCCCTTCAAATTTATTGGAATTAAGCTTTATCACTCGGAGAGGAACGATGAGATTCAACAAGCTTTGGTAATTGTCCGCTTATAGTTGTTGTGTGACAAATCCAAATCATCAATTCGAGAATATACATTCTCAAACCAATCAGGTATGGTATCAGAGATGCTTGCATTTGACATGATTAACCGTTTGACACTCCCCTGAGTCCGTAGCCATGGAGGAAAATGGGGACCTACGTTTATTGATGCTAGCTCAATAGTTTGCAACTGAAAAGGAGGAAGCCATTGA
Source organism: Mitragyna speciosa (assembly GCA_024721245.1). Taxonomy (NCBI): domain Eukaryota; kingdom Viridiplantae; phylum Streptophyta; class Magnoliopsida; order Gentianales; family Rubiaceae; genus Mitragyna; species Mitragyna speciosa. The sequence continues at coordinate 7,760 of JAMWEH010001269.1, read as the reverse complement.
GAACTCACTCTAAGAAGCAAAGAATTTGAGGATACTGACAAATGTTTTAGTTCTATGAGCTTCTCAAAGTGGATTTCAGATAGCACACCAGTCAATGAATTATTGGAAATATCTAACTTTGTTAAATTTGAAAGTTGCCCAAGACTTGAGGGAACACTCCCATTGAACTTATTGTTGCTTACATCAAGCTCCCTCAAATGTGACAGTCTACCAAGCTCAAATGGTATTGGGCCAGCAAATGAGTTAAAAGATACATGAAGTACCTCCAAATTCTTGTAATTTTCAGATGACTAGGTAAGTAACCATAAATGCCACTTGATACTAAATAAAGCTCCTTCAAACTATTATGGAGGCAACAAGATGAAGCTCTAAGTAGAGTTGGTGGCCATGAATTGAACTGGTTGAGGGACAAATCAAGAACTTGCAAACTGCAGAGGTTACAGATGGAATCTGGAAATGGACCCTCAAGATTATTTGCTTCCAAATCAAGGATTGCAAGTGAAGTCAGGTTCTCAAGGCAACTGGGGACTGTGTCATGAAAATAATTGCCACTAAGATCCAAGTGGACAAGATTTTTCAATCTGCATAAAGAATTTGGTAGTGGAATTGCAAAGGAGTTGTAAGACAAATCAAGAACAGCGAGAGAATTCAATTGCTCTATACTATCAGGAATCAAGCCATCAAAGCTGTTATGGTCAAGATGGAGTTGACGAAGGCCAGTGATGTTAGACAACCAGAGAGGGATATTGGAGTTGAAATTGTTCCACTTGAAGATTGAGAGAAGTAAGAGATGTGAAATTAATATGTGAAATTGGAGGAAAGGTAGTAAGACCACAACCTGCTAAGTTCAATGAATCCAAAGCAGTAAGCTTGTTGATTGAATCTAACCAATCATTAGCCTCCGAAAGTTGCACCCCGGACAAGTCCAAGCTTTTCAAAGAAGAAAACTGAGATAGCCACATGAGGCTATCTACATTCAATCCATAGTCTTCGACAAAGATACGGAATGAATATGAGACACTAGGTGCATAGCCAAGATGAAGATACTTCAAGTTTGAGAGATTGCCAAGATCTTGTGGAACCTTTCCTCCAAAACCAGCACTGGATAGGTTTAGATAGTCCAAATTTTTAAGAGAAGCCAAAAATGTTGGAATCTCTATTCCTGAAAAGTTGTTCATGCTCAAGTCTAGAGATCGCAAATATCTAAGATTGAGCAAAGATGGACTTATCTCACCTCCCAGGCGATTAAGGCTGAAATTTGCAAAATAATCTTTATCATCCAAGTATCTTTCACTATCAAAAGATACAGGGTTGCTTAAATCAAGCTTTAAGATATGGCCAGTTCTCTTGTCACAGCCAACTCCTTCCCAGGCACAACAATTATCGCCTTTCCATGATGACAGACGGTTTGCTTTATCGACTAGGCCTCTCCTGAGATCAGAAAGGGCTTCCTTCTCAATTGCAGTGCAGCTTAAATTTGAGTAAGCAAATTCCAGTTCGGTAACCAAAAGAAGAGCCAAATATAGCAAAATTCAGAACCTTGAAACATGCCATGGTGTTTTATCTGGATTCTTATGTAGGGAAAATTACAAAATGGAACAAAAAAAATGGGGAAATGTTGATTGATGAATTGGTTTGAAAATATGTATTAGTTTGAGTTCGATTAATATCCCTTTATTCACTTCTAACATGTTAGAATCTCTTCGTAATGATGCTTACTGATTGTTACAGCTTAGTGTTGTCAAATTTTGGTATCTAAGTCAAGGGAATAAATATTTGACAAGTCCTTGGCTTTCTTTCCTTACTCCACGTAGACGAACCAGAAAATGACCGTCTTTATCGGACTATGGCGTGTTTTGTGTAGTCCTTCTAGTAAAACAATCAGTTGAAAAAAAAAAAGAAAGAATTTTTGTTTAAAGTTTTGGAAAATCTAAAAGCTACTTTCAAAAGCATTTGAATTATTTAGAATAATATTTTTCATGTTTAAATAAGTGAAAAGAACAAGATACTTCTTTTTACTTTTATAATTTTCTTCCTTTAAAGGTTACAATATAACTCACTGCCTAAGCAGTTCTAAAAATCAATATTCAAGAAGACTTGAAAAACAACGATTTTATAATTTCTTTTTTTTTTTTAAAGCAAGCAGCAGCAGCAGCAGCAGCAGCAACAATAACAGAAACAATAATGACACCCTTAAGCATGCCATGGTGTGTTTTGTGTTAAAAGGAATTTAGCTTGGAATATTTTTTAAGTGATAAAAGATTATTAAAATTTCAAGACGGTTGTACAAGGACAAAGCAGAAAAGATGCAAGAACTAATGATTGGTTTGAATAAACTCATATTTATTTAGAAATTAGTCGTTGATTGTTACTGTTTCTTGTCAAGGGTTGCCATTGTTTTTCTCCATGTCAATTCGGGAACTAAATATTTGACAAGTACCTTGACTTGCTTTCTTGATTGTTGACTCTTTAACGTTTTCATCTAAGAAATCAGGGGTTGTTCAAAGGGTTTAGACGAGACTATTCACATACACATTTATTTTCTAGATGTACACAACTAAATTAACTAAATTCATTATAGATGATAACACGCAACAATGTATATAAGGATATATGGAAGTACTTATAGTTGAACTCGCATCATGACTTACAATGATCTATGAAAATAATAATCCACTTTATATATATATATATATATATATATATATATATATGTATATGCATGTTATATCTCGTATGTTATTGTAATTTAACTTTTGATATACACTAAGAGCCGGTTCGTTTAAATTTCTCCGTCACTATAATTATGAATATTATTAATCTTATTATGAGTATAGATTTTGATGATTCCCCTCAACATATTTGATTTAGTAATGAAATAGATATTATTCCCCCAAAAGGGTTAATGAGTTTGATAGAGTAAATATTTTGCGGGAATCATAAAGACCCTAATTAATTACTTTTGTTACAATTGGCGGATAGTGATAGTTATTTTTTAAATATCAACAATGGGTGTCATTATTGCTAACACCCATTTCCCTTCCTGATTCCTAAACCAAACATCCTCTAAATAATACATTGATAATAAGTATTTTTTATCTGATGTTTGCAGTTCTAATAATCGGATTCTACAAGTTTACTGTTGCTATTACTGATTTTTGCTTGTTGTTCAACTATGGATCGTGGCATGGTATCCAGGTAGGAGATTCTTAGGTGGACCGAGTTCACATCCCCACCGGTGGATCTTGTGATTGAAATTAGTGCCAAGTAACCAAAGTGATGCATGCTGATGTAAAAATACTTACGTGGCTTTATTTTAAACTAGAAGGTCCATAAATAGAACCATAGACCAATACATTCAAGAATTTTCCTGAATATGGTATCCTCTAGAACCATAGACCAATACATTCAAGAATTTTCCTGAATATGGTATCCTCGTCAATAAAGGGCACTTAACATTAGACAATTTTTCCTTTCAAAAAAACATTAGGCAATTTTTTGGCTCGTTTTTTCTTACTCTAGCGTCATGTCCCTGTGCACAATGGCATTAACATTGGACAATTATGCGAACACTCATGATCTTAAAACTAAAAACCAAAATATGTAATTTCCTACTAAAGCTCAACTTTTTGCAACAGCCCGGGAGATTCGTATGCATATCATTTTTAGGGCTGGTGAGGATTTGGGATCCTCTGCACCATTTTTTTTTAATACCACTTTTTTTGAGCGCCATGTATAGATACATGGGATATACTTAATTTACAGGATTGTTTTAACGAAATTGGGTAAAAAAAGTTGGAAAAACAATGATTTTAAAGTTTGTTTTTTAAGCAACAACATCAGCATCAACAATAATGACACCATTAGGGCATGCCATGGTGTATTGTGTGTTAATAAAAGGAATTTGTAAGATTGTCTGAGTGATAAAAAATTTCTAGACGGTTATATTAGCAAAAGGCTAAAAAGGTACAATAACTAGGGACGCGTCAGTGTTGATTGGTTTGAATAAACTCATATTTCCCCTACTATTTTGAATCTGATTTTTTTTATTTAGAACCTAGTGATTGATTGTTACTGTTCCTTGTCGGGTGTTGCCACTGTTATCCTCCCAGTCAATTACGGAACTAAATATTTGACAAGTACTTTGACTTGCTTTCTTGACTGTTGACTATAATTTAATCTTTTTATTTAGAACTTAGTGTTTCTATTCTTATCAAGAGGAAAAGAATAGATGGTTTCTCGTAAATTACAAAATGGCCAATTTAGGTCTTTTAACGCCCCTAACATCTATGTGGGAAAAATTAAATACCTACTGTCTTGCTAGCCATCAGACAAACTTAAGAAATAAAAAGAACTTAAAAAAAAAAAAAAGAAGGATGCAAAGTAGGGAAGAGATTTATAAAATTTTGTGGCACCATGTTTTTCTTGGTCATGCCTTCATTATAGAGCTACTATTCGAATTAAGTTGTTCACGAATGCAGTTTGATTCGACTAGTGAAAGTTTGAAGTTCGGTTCATTTGTATAATTTAATGAGTAGACACAAATTAAACAAGCTAGCTCGAAATTAAATAAGCACGGGTTCGAACTACAAAAAACTCTTGTGCGAATAACACTTTTTGCAACAACCCAGGAGGTTCGCATACATACCATTCTAATGGCAGGCTTTTATTTGTTTTTGCTGTACGGGGTGGAATTTTTTCTTTATTTTTTTTTTTGAGTGTGAGGAGGAGGGGAGGGGGGGGAGGTGAGGGCGTTAATTTACCTATATAGTCCGGATCTTAATCAAAATAGAAAGAGTTATTGTTTTATTCATTTTTTCCAAAGTGATGAAATTGTTTCCTTTCAAAGTAACTTGACGTCGACTTCTTACAAATCAACTTTATTAATTTTATCGGTTTCCTTAGAGAGATGAAATTATTTTTTGCATATCAATTTAAAGTGGACTATTCGAATTTCGATTTTTGACAAATTGAATCGGTTGAATAGTTCCGTACGAGTGTTCTTCATTGACTTGTTTGAATAAAAGAGTTCAAAATAATGTAAGAAAAAATGTAAGAATATTTATGTGACTTTATTTTAAATCACAATATCCACAAGTACGACCATAAACTGAGTCGATTTAAAAATTTTCTTGGAATATGGTATTCCTGTCAATAGAGGTCACGTAACATTAGACAATTTATTGGTTTGTTTTTTCTTACTCTGGCGTCTTGTTCCTGTGCACAACGGCACTACACATTGGACAATAGTGCGTGCACTCATGATCTTAAAACTAAAAACCAAAATATGTCATTTCCTTTCGTTTTTTATTTCACTGAAGCTCAACTTTTTCGCAACAGCCCGGGAGATTCGTGTACATATTTTTTTCTTTCTTTCAAACTGTATGGGTTATGGGTTAGAAAGTTAGATTAAACACTTACTTGTTAATACTCAAGGCACATTAAAGGGCACTGTATGAAGAAGTTATCTAACACTCACAAAGGCTAAAGAAAAATGTCTCACATAAACTTAAATGGGACTCATGAAACTCAACCATCTTGGCAATTACTGACTACAGGAGAGTTCCTTGGCACTTAAGATTCGTATACATATCACTTTTAGGGCTGGTTTTTATTTGTTTGTGTGTTGGGAGTGGGATTTTTTTTATTTTTTTTTTCGAGTGAGCAGTTAGGATCTTCTATACTAATTGAATGTCAAGCACACAACTGTCAAGTTACATTCACATTTTAAGTTTTATATTTAAATTAAAATATATTAGAAGTATGAACGCAACTTGACATGTATATGTAATTGACGCTTTTTCATAATCTAAGACAGTTCAATGGGCCACTAAGTTTTGTGGCAACCAACCGACTCCATTAAAGTTCAACTAAGAGCCAATACATCTGTACACAGTAAAGTAGAATTAAAAGCACCACGTAATACATCGGCGTTTATCAATTGTCACTTGCAAGTTTACGGAGTCAAAACATTTGAATAAGACATGATCGGTCTGAATGCAGCCACGAAGATATAATTTTGAGAGATTCAAAGTCAAGAAAACGTTTCCAATTGCTGACAGGTGAGAAGGCTTGTGTTATGGGTTTGTGGGTCCTTTTTTTTTCTTTTTCCCATTAATTCAAAATAAACTAATTCACACGTTGGGAGAAACTGAGAGAAAATGTTGAGAGATAAAGGTGCTCAGCCTTCTTACTTTGCCAGGTGTTATAGATTTGTAGGTCTTCTTTTTTCCCCTTTCCCCATTAACTCAAAAAAAAAAAAAAAAAAAAAACGTTTCCAAAACATACAGGAGAAAAAGGACCACTTGACTTTGGTTCATGGCAAATTCCAAGATGAACTTAGAATAACGCGGAGGTGTGATTTAAGAAATTATTTCACGAACGATTCTCGAAAAACAAAGAGAAAGATTCACGATCTAACTCCGAAAAGATTCAATAGAACATTAAAATCTCAAGAAAATTGATAGAAATTAGTAAAAACTAAGTTTATTGATAAGAAGTTGATAAAAGATCATAAAGAAACCCTAAGATATACCTATTTATAGGTTATATTAATTTCCTAAGACAAAAGAAAGAAAAATAGCAAAAAAATAAGAAAATTTGTAGAAAATTGCTAAATCCCTTTTTTGGACAGCAGACTTGCTGACATAAGACGTAGTTACACTGTATTGAAAGAAATCTTCTGATCGATTGGCAGCAGAAGCCGATGTAAGACGTGGGCAGGTTTTAACGAAGAAAGCCTTCTGATCAATTCAGTACCCAATTATGTAATCCGTTCAACCAACATTTTTTTCCTCTTTTCATACTCTTCGCGAATCGACAATGATAATCATAATAACCGATACTAAGAGAAATAAAAATAACACTAAAATCATAGAAAATAACCCATCTAAAACCCTAAAGCTAATACATATAAATAATAAAAAAACTTAGAAATCTTGTTCCACATCAACTCCCCCTCTTAGAAAGAACTCGCCGTTGAGTTCCTCAGAGAAATTTGCTACAGGAACCACACAAAGATACAACTACGATCCTCCCACGGATTTTGTAAGTATGACGTTTGCACTAAAACTTGAGCATCCAATTATGAATATGAGAAAGTCCATACGATCCTGAGACCTGTATAAAGATCTCGAATCCTACAACTTCCAAGCCATCCATTGTCCACATGAATTTTGTTAATTTCCCTTGATAAAAAATAAATTCAATTTTCTTGTTCTTCATAGAAAATTTTCCGTCATGAGTAGATTCATCAAATATAATTTTCTTACCAAGATTAAAATTCTCAATTTCTAATATAGCAATTTCATCTGTAGATTTATTTAGCAATAAATCTATTTACCAAGATTAAAATTCTCAATTTCTAATATAGCAATTTCATCTGTAGATTTATTTAGCAATAAATCTATTGAGACAGAATTTATTGGCGACTTCTTTGAGAAGATTTCTTTAATGTCCATATTTTTAAATTCTTCCAACCCTTCAGCCTCTTTTTCGGATTCTACCATGGACAACCACGAAAGAGATTTTGATAAGCACAGAGGGAACAAAAGTTCTCCATCTTCTGGTTCACAAATATAGTTCTCCTCATCAACCTCAGGCTCGCGGATGTACTCCTCCATCTCGGGCTACGGTTCAACTAACTCAGATTTTGTTACATTGGTTGGTGATGTAATTTCACGGTTCAAATGATAACTTTCTTTGGTCCGGCTACAATTCTCATAGATCTAATAACTACGAGATGTAATTTTGGAGATTGG
>JAMWEH010002480.1:0-17488 GCA_024721245.1 Mitragyna speciosa | reverse complement strand
TTATACTCAGTGAAAATCATAAAATTTACAATATTGTAAACTAGATTCAATGTATACCAAGTTCTTGAGGATTTCATACTCAAGTTTCAACCTCAATCTTATTAAAATTTCAATATAACTCATATAATTTCCAAGTTATCTCTTTAAGTAAATCCGTCTGATTATGATTTGTTTCCACTTGGATATCGCTTTTCTTTCTCAACATTCAGCAATATTTTCACACCATCATTGAGCATACAAGACAAGGGACACGTTGATTCATAACAGGATCAAGCATTCAAATGGATTTACCAGATTAATTGGCACAAACATCTTTCTCCATTCTAGTGCATGCATACGGTTTTGTCTTTCTTATTCACTTCGCAAGTAGTTCTCGTCCTTCTACCAAACTTCAATGACTCTTTTCTCTTATTAAATTGACTGCTCAGTCGGTGTTAAAAGAAGGAGACAACTCCCTTAATACTCATCACTCTTATTTAACTCCTTCTTATGCTTGCTTGTCACTCACCTTAGCCAGCATTAATATGTACACCTTTCATTTTCTTTCTTGCAAGCTGCCTTCTGATTTTCCCTAGTTTGTACTATCCTCATTTAGTCCTAAAAGAGTTTGGCTCAATTGTTCACTTGCTGCCCATACAATTGACTCCTAATTTGACACCTCCTAGTAGCTTAATATCCACCTTTTCCTTTTATAAGCCAACATTATCTTTCATTTCATTATCTTTTTCTTTACTTATTTTAGACATTATATCGTGTCTTATTAATAGTTAATTAAGTGCCTAGTTACATCATTTAAACTAGCATAGTGAGATATTATACCCCTAGCTTACAACTAACGCGTGTTGCACCAGTATTTATCGGTCTTAGAATTTCAAGCGTGCCAAATTTTAAAGACTAAATTTTATCAACTCAGATATTGCCACTATTATATAAATTAACCTTAGAAAGTATATAATCAACTAATGTAACTATTAGTAATTGTTAAAGTAATTACAGGCCTTAACAAGTGTGATTGTGTTTGTGTCGTGATGACTGGTTTTTCTTTTGGTTGTGGATGATGGAGGAGTAGAGAGGCAAAGGGAGCTCTTTTGATTCAAGCGATGGAAGATTTAGTGGTTGTGGAGGGAATTTGGTGCTTGGTTGTGAGTCGGCGATGGATGAGAGACGGAGGCTTGTGGTGTTTGCTAATTACAGATGGTGTGCTGGCCGATTGAGAGTGGTTATGAGTAAATTGAAGGGAGAAGTGATTGAAAGGTTGATGGTTCTGTGGTAGAAGTTGGCCTTGATGGTGGTAGTCACTGTGGTAGGCATTTCTGGTGAGAGTAGTAGTGGAAGACAGTTGAACTTGCTACGAGTAGAGATTTGAGGAGAGGAGGGGCTAGCTGTGATGGCTTGGAGATGGTTTGACTGAAGGCTAGTGGTGGTTTGGAGGTTGGGTAGTGGAGATTACTGAACTTTGGATGGCTATATGCTGACTTTAGAAGGTAGCATTGGTTGGTCTATTTATAGTGTGTTTGGAGATAGACTTTTGCTGTGATTCAGTGGTCATGGTATGGTGGGTTTGCTTCGGCTGATGGTTGTTGAGGGTAGACAAAAGGGGCTACTATTGGTACTTTCGGCAATTGCAAGAGGGTCTGTGATGGGGGGAGCTAATGGCGGGGTTTGTTTAAAGGTGGTTTCTGATGACCAGTGGAATAATTGAAGGTAGAGATTGGTGAATGACGTGGTCGATGGTAAAGTTTTCCAGTGACAATCAAGGGCTAGTGAGGTGGTGGTAGACAGTGGAAGAGATGGAGTAGAAAAGAAATATATTTTAGAGTAAAAGAGTAAACAGAAAACCCAAAAGAAACCCAGAGAAATGAACAAAAAACCAGTTGGAATCTATTTTAAAAATAAATAAATAAACCCATAAACAAGGCTTAGGGTATTACCTTGTGATGGAGACTAATGGTTGGACTTGAATGGTTGAAAACTAGACTTTTACTTGTTGCCTTGGTGGTTGATTTTTGATGGCTGAAAGCTAATTTAGTAAGGATATCCATGTTAGATTTAAATGTAATCTTAGGTATGAATTGGTTAGTTCGTAATTATGCCCATATTGATTCTAGAGAAAAGAAAGTTAGGTTTTTTTTCCCTATGAGAGGGGAGATTATTTTTTAGGGATGCGCTCAAAGGGAGAAAAGATAGGTGACACATTTATTATCTGCTCTAAAAGCCTGGAAGGCACCCAGAAAGGGGTGTGATGGATATCTACCCCACGTGGTGGACTCAAAAAATAAAGGACAAAAGTTGAAGGATCTTTCTGTGGTAAGAGATTATCCAGATGTCTTTCCCAAAGAACTACCAAGACTATCTCTTGAGCAAGAAGTTGAGTTCGAGATTAATTTAGTGCCAAAAGCAACTTCTTTCTCAAAGACCCCTTACATGATGGCTCTAGTAGAACTAAAGAAGTTAAAGGTTCAACTGCAAGAGTTATTGGACAAAAAAAATTATTCGTCTGAGTATATCACCATGGGAAGCTCCAGTGCTATCTGTTAAAAAGAAGAATGGTAGCCTCAGATTGTGCATTGATTATTGAGAGTTAAATAAAATTACAGTAAAAAACAAGTACCCCTGCTGAGGATAGATGATCTGTTTGATCAATTGAAGAATGCAAAAGTTTTCTCAAAAATTGATTTGAGATCAGGATACCATCAACTAAGAATAAAAGCCAGTGACATCCCAAATAGTGTATTTCAGAATAGGTATAACCATTAAGAATTTATGGTGATGCCATTTAGTTTGACTAATGCACCTGTAGATTTTATGTTTTTAATGAACAGGGTGTTAAGACCTCAATTGGATAAGCTCATTGTGGTCTTCATCGGTGATATCCTTATTTACTTTCCAAGTAATGTGGAGCATGAGAAACACCTTAGAGTTATGCTACAGACTCTTAAGGCAAGAGAAACTGTATGCAAAATTTAGTAAGTGTGAATTTTGGTTGAAGAGGTGTATCATTTTCAAGCTATGTAATCTTAGAAAGTGGGGTAGCAATTGACTATAAGAAAATTGATGCCAATGTAAATTTGCACAAACCAGCAACTGTGACTAAGGTCAGAAGTTTCTTGGGTATAGAATATTACCGAAAATTTGTAAAAGGATTTTCCGCACTTGCAACTTTTTTGATGAAGCTTATGCAAAAATGGGGCTAAGTATGAATGGACAAATAGCTGCTAAAAGAGTTTTCAAGAATTGAAGAATAGATTGGTTTCTGAATCGATCTTGGCCCTATCTTTTGGTGTTGGTGGATTTACAATTTATAGTGATGCTACAAAAGATGGGTTAGGTTGTGTTTCGATGCAGAATGAAAAGGTAATTGCTTATGCATCTAGGTAATTAAAATCTTACGAGTACAATTATCTGGCACATGACCTGGAGTTGGCAGCTGTGATTTTTGCTTCAAAGATTCAAATACATTACCTTTATGGAGAACGATGTGAGGTTTTTATTGACCAAAAGAGCCTCAAGTACTTGTTCATGAAGAGAGAGTTGAATATAAAACAAAGGAGGTGGCTCGAATTAATGAAGGATTATGACTTCAAAATTGGCTATCATCTTGGAAAAGCTAATAACGTTGCTGATGCTCTAAACAGAAAAGCTCATGGGACTTTGGCAACTATGCTAGAGAGACAATTTGAATGGTTGAGCATAGAATTTATGGACTCTACAGAAAGTACTTTGGCAACACTAATGGTTCAACTGATGTTGACTAATCGAATTAAAGCAAGACAGGGTAATGATGGTGAATTGATGAAGATATGGGACAAGATACATAACGGATGGCAAACCAAGTTTTAAGTGTATGAAGATAAGAGCTTATGGATGCAGGGCCATCTTTGTGTGTCTGATGACTCCAAGTTGAGTGGAGAAATTTTGCAAGAAACTCATTATTCGAGATTTTCTATTCAACAGCAACAAAATATATCGAGACTTAAAGGAGAATTTTTGTTGGAGCGGTATGAAAAGGTCAGTAGCAGAATTTGTGTTTAAATGCTTAGTTTGCGAACAAGATGAAAGCAGACCACCAAAGGCCCACTAGTTTGCTCAAGCCGTTAGAAATTCTAGTATGGAAATGGGAGTATATTACTATGGACTTTGTGCATGGGTTACCCAAATCAAGTCATGGCAATGGTCGTATTTGGGTAATTGTAGATAGACTTACAAAATTGGTACATTTTCTTTCCATACGCACTAACACTCTATTAGATAAGCTGGTCAAGATGTACACTAAGCACATTGTTCAGCTACATGGGACACCTGTTAATATAGTGTCAGATCATGATCTGAGGTTTGTTTCGAGATTTTGGAAGGCCCATCTACAAGCTTTGGGAACTAAAATAAATTTGAGTACGGTGTTCCATCCTCAAACAGATGGACAGTCAGAAAAGAGCATCCGAATGCTGGAAGATATGTTAAGGGCCTACGCAATTGATTTCAAGGGCAATTGGGAAGACCATTTGTGTTGATGGAATTCTCTTTATAGTAATAGTTGTCACAATAGTATTGGGATCGCATCCTATGAGCCTTGTACAGAAGAAAATGTAGATCTCCTTTTATAAAGGGATGAAGTAGTGAGAAAAGAATTGCGAGACTAGAAATAGTGCAAGTGACCATGGATGAGATAGCAGTGGTGTGAGAAATGTTAAAAGCAGCTTCAGATCACCAAAAGAGTTGGACTGACTTGAAGAGGAAGCCACTTGAATTTCAAGTTGGTAAAAAAGTCTATCTGAAAGTTTCTATGACTAAAGGCGTCATCTAGTTTGGAAAAAGTGAAAAATTATATCCAAGGTATGTCGAGCCATTTGAGATTTTAAAAAGGGTTTGGGATTTGGCATAGCATTTAGCACTACCTCTAGAATTGTCCAAGGTTCGCACCGTTTTTTGGCATTGCCTAACTCAAAAGGTGTATACCAGATCTGATTCACGTGTTGCATTATGAATCATTGAGGGATCGAAAAGAACTGACATATGAAGAAGTCCCGTTGCAGATAGTGGACAAAAAGGATCAAGTCTTGTGCCATAGAACCATCTCGTATGTTAAAGTGTAATGATCAAATCATACAGTTCGAGAAGCTACTTAGGAGCTTGAGGAAGAAATGCGACAGTAGTATTCTGATTTGTTTGATAAACAAGGTATATAAGTTCCGAGGATGAAACTTTTTACAAGGGGGTAAAATGTAATACCCAAAAAAATTCATTAAATAAAAACTCATAATAATCCTACTTATTATTATTAATCAATAGTCCTTAGAAGAGAAACTAAGAGAGACTAAGTGTGCAAATACTTAAACTCATTGGAATAGGATTGCAATTAGGAAACAATTGGATAACTATTAATTGGGTTGCCTACTTTTAATAAAATCTTATACGATGTTATTTGATATCAAATAATCCAAGAGCAAACAAGGAATGGAACATCGTACAGAAGGGAATAGAAGAAAATACCGGAGATCATCGCACGTTGTGAGTAAGCTAATTTTCAACTTTTTTGTGGTTGTAAAATTTAGGGTGATAATTTTACTCAATAAGATGTGGTATTACTAGTGAAATTTTAAGGCGTTATTGACTGGAAAAATAAAATAAAATAAAATAAAATAGCAATGAACAAATTTGAGAATTGCTTGGTTCGGTAAACGAAGAATTTGGTGAAAACAAAGCCATTGTCTGTTACGTGGCTTGAAAAGAAGAAAAGACGTAATAATAAAATATTTGTATGTTGGATGGAAGAAATTTCCGCAGCTTTGCTTGTTAACAGTTGGTTAATTATGAATCATAGTAAGGGAGGAATGGAGTAAATTCAATGGTGATGGTAGATAGTTCTGGGGCATATGGTGGCCCACAATAAATTAAGAAATTGACCCAAAAAAAGGTATTCTGTATATGTTGAATTTTTTTTAGTATCATATTTTATTACCTATCTAGATTTATGACTTTCAAAGTTAAATGATGGGTTAGATAACATTTTAGTTTTATCAAATAGTCAAATAGGATAATTATGATTTAATAATAATTTTGGGATTTTGGCATTTTTTATATAATGGTTAAATTACATATAGCTTATAGGGATTAAATTTGTTTAATTTTTTAATAGGGAAGGGAGGTGATCGAACCTGGGAATCTTAAAGTGTCCCCATCTAAGTATGTTGAGTGAAGTGTCCCTGTTGTTAAGATGAATGGTTCTTGTCCTTTCTGTGATTTTTAAAAGTTGTTTTCTGAATAAATAATTTTTTTAAATTGTGTATTCGTATTAAAATTGGTGCGAACATATATTCTGTTTAACATCTATTTAATAGTCAATAATATATTTAGTTACTAATTTGAAATTACTAGCCACTGAGCCAACAGCTGGTGGTCGGGGGAGCATTTTAAATCCCACCTGCAACAGATATCTTGATAAAAAATTCAGAGAAGCACCATATTGTTTACTTTGATCTAGTGGTAGTTTAGTCCCTATTGGCTCCCTCAGATTTAGTTGGACCATTCTCTAAAGTAGGTTAGGAGTAAGTTACTAGTCATATGTATCATCAGTTTAGTTTCTTGTTTGAGTATGATTTTGTTGATTCCATGATTTAAAGCAGCTTTTGAGGATTTATGTTATAACGAAAAATCAAGGATATAGCACACTGCATTTCAAATTTTATCCCAAACGAAAGGTATACAGCAAAAAAAAATAAACATCATGAAATGATTTTAGTGAAGACAATCACAACTAGTAACATAAAAACATCCACAAATAAAACCTATCAAGGATATATATGATCCAACAATTAAACTTAAACAAATATATCTATGTTGAGCAAAACTTGCCGCACTTTTTCAACTACTAGTCTCGGTCCATGCTAAAATTAGCCAAAGACTGGATTCCTCTTTCCTCGCACTCTGGACTATTATTATTATACTCTGCAAAACAAATATGTAATTGGGGTGAGCAAACAAAATGCTAAATTAACAAAGAAAAGTAAACTTGGAAGATTTGCAAACCGTTTTATGCAATTTATTCCATTTTTTATGAAAATCATTTTGTGCAATATTTCTAAAAATGTTCTGCAGATTCAATGCTTAAGCAAAGCAGAAATCTCAATGAAAAATTAATGTACAAACTTGTTTGATGCAGAGAGACATCAATATATTCATTGAGTTACAAAACTCTAAAGAAATAGAATTTTTCCACATTAATCGCTTTTGAAGAAAATGGAGAGAAAAATCAAGATTATGTTCAAATAATAGTAGAAAAAGATATGCCAAATTGTATGACAAAAAAAAAAAAAAACCACTGAGTACAAACACTACAAGAAATAATTTTTGTTTTTTTTATTCAAAGTCAAGAAAACGCTTTTCAAAACACCAGAGGAGAAAAACAGGAACCACTCACTTGGTTCATAGCAAATTCCAAGCTCAACTTAGAAATTTTCTCGATTCAATGTATCCTCTTCACCTAACCAATAATCAAAATCTATTAAAAACTAAAATTATTCAAGTGAAGACGAAAGCAGACCAAAATCTAAGGCAATAAGGAGTACGTATGCTTACCTCCAATTGTTGACCCTCCTTGGTCTTCCCCTTCTTCCCCTAGCCCTAATCCTCCAGTCGGAAAAGAACGTATAGGATTAAGAACAAGAAAAGTATATCATAAAAATGGAAATTACATAATCTTATAATATTTAGGATCTCTTCATCGAATGCTAGTTAATCCCAAATAAACTAATAGGCTTAATTAACTCTTCTATAGGACTTGAGCATATAGATGCGTTTGGACTTGGGTTTCACAATTTCTGTTATGTTAGTTTTTCAGTTCAATATAATGTATGTCGAATTTTTATGTCCACATATAGTTCAATTTTGATAGAAATCGAAATGTTTCTCAATGAGAAATTCTAGTTGTGAAGCAAATTTTTTGTTTGAGACAATTAAGGATCAAATTTAGTATCAAATTTTAGGATAACTTGCTTCAAACTTGAGGACTAAAAATGAAAAGGAAAAATGAGGACAGGATGAGGACATGATACCCAAATGCTTTTGCATTTCATCATTCAACTTTCTAAGAAACATGCATGGTTTTTATTAAAGATCCAAAGGAATTAAAAACATAAAATACAACATGTACCTTTATTGTTAAAGAGATTGTCCAGGAACAGAAACAATGCAATGCGCAGGACTTCAAGAAAATTAGAGTGCAACAAAAATCAACGAATCCGAAACCAAAACCGGGTCCTAAACCAGCATAAAACCACAAGGACACAAGCTCATTTTTACCATCAATGTCCTTAGCTTCATCTCCATTTGACGATTTTTCATCACGACATCTCTTCAAGAGTGGTGCTCCACAAAGTCCATCATTGCCTTCATAAATGGATTCATCATTAAGGGTCTGGAGTTGATTCCCAGTTGGTATTGGCCCTGATAGCTTATTGAAAGACAGGTTTAGGTGGCTCAGAAGTATATATGCGGATAAGCTTGTAGGAATTGGACCTGAAAGTTCATTCCTTGATAAATCAAGTGTTTCAAGGTTTTTCAAGCGGCCAATCTTCTCAGGGATTCTTCTCCTGAATATGATTGCCAGAAAGGATTCAGAGTGTTCAATTCCTAAGAGATCTAATACTTCTTCTGGTATCTCCCCTGAATGTTATTATCTGAAAGCTGTATCGTTTTAAGAAAAGGCAAGTCCTAGAATACTTCTGCTCCATACCTTTTGCGGACTCCAGAATTCGTTGTCATAATAAAATAAGAATCTAATGTAAAAGTACAATTCTGGAACGATCAGAAATCATGGCCTGAAGTTATTAACACAATGAGGGATGCTTCCAGATAATTTGTTCTTTGCCAAGTCCAATAGCCTAAGAAATTTAAGTTGGCACAGCTGCAGTGGAATGCCTACCATAAAAATTATTTGAGTGAAGTCTGAGATATATTAGACCCTTTAGTTCTTCGCCTATCCATGGAGGGATGACTGTCCTTAAGTCCATTATCCCCAAGATCAAGAATGCTGTAATCCTTTCAAGTTACTGAAGGATGATGGAATTTGTCCCTCAAGTTTGTTCTGCTGTAGGTGTAATGCATGGAGCTGCACCAAAAACTCAAAGAATTTGGAATTTGACCAGTGAGACTATTGTTGGAGAGGTCAAGAACCTGCAAGTTTTGAAGGTTGCCCAAGCATGAAGGGATTGCTCCTGAAAATTGATTCCCTGATAGATCAATGACTATCAAACTCCGTATGTCACATAAAGACAGCGGAATTTCACCGGTCAAGCGGTTATCAGATAGTCTTAGATGGTTGAATGACCAATTGATATTGTCAACTAGAGATAAAGGTCCTGACAACAAATTTTCTGAAAGATCCAATAAATATATTTCTGATGGAATTTTGTTATTGGCCCTTCAAATTTGTTGGAATTAAGCTTTATCACTCGGAGAGAGGACGATGAGATCCACAAACTTGGTAATTGTCCGCTTATGTTGTTGTGTGACAAATCCAAGTCATCAATTCGAGAATATACATTCTCAAACCAATCAGGTAATGGTATCAGAGATGCTTGCATTTCGACATGATTAACCGTTTGACACTCCCCTGAGTCTGCAGCCATGAAGGAAAACAGGGACCTACATTTATTGATGCTAGCTCAATAGTTTGCAGCTGAAAGGAGGAAGCCATTGAGAACTCACTTCAGAAGCAAAGAATTTGAGGATACTGACAAATGTTTTAGTTCTGTCAGCTTCTCAAAGTGGACTTCAGATAGCTACACCAGTCAATGAATTATTGGAAATATCTAACTTTGTTAAATTTGAAAGTTGCCAAGACTTGGGGGAACACTCCATTGAACTTATTGTTGCTTATATCAAGCTCCCTCAAATGTGACAAGTCTACCAAGCTCAAATGGTATTGGGACCAGAAAATGAGTTAAAAGAAACATGTAAGGACCTCCAAATTCTGTAATTTTCCAGATGACTAGGTAAGTAACCATAAATGCCACTTGATACTAAATAAAGCTCCTTCAAACTATTGAGGAGGCAAACAGATGGAGCTCTAAGATAGAGTTGGATAGGGATGAATTGAACTGGTTGAGGGACAAATCAAGAACTTCGCAAACTGCAGAGATTACAAGATGGAATCTGGAAATGACCCTCAAAATTATTTGCTTCCAAATTAAGGATTGCAAGTGAAGTCAGGTTCTCAAGGCAACTGGGGACTGTGCCATGAAAATAATTGCCACTAAGATCCAAGTGGACAAGATTTTTCAATCTGCATAAAGAATTTGGTAGTGGAATTGCAAAGGAGTTGTAAGACAAATCAAGAACAACGAGAGAATTCAATTGCTCTATACTATCAGGAATCAAGCCATCAAAGCTGTTATGGTCAAGATGGAGTTGACGAAGGCCAGTGATGTTAGACAACCAGAGAGGGATGTTGGAGTTGAAATTGTTCCACTGAAGATTGAGAGAAGTAAGAGATGTGAAATTAATATGTGAAATTGGAGGAAATGTAGTAAGACCACAACCTGCTAAGTTCAATGAATCCAAAGCAGTAAGCTTGTTGATTGAATCTAACCAATCATTAGCCTCCGAAAGTTGCACCCCGGACAAGTCCAAGCTTTTCAAAGAAGAAAACTGAGATAGCCACCTGAGGCTATCTATATTCAATCCATAGTCTTCGACAAAGATACGGAATGAATATGAGACACTAGGTGCATAGCCAAGATGAAGATACTTCAAGTTTGAGAGATTGCCAAGATCTTGTGGAACCTTTCCCCCAAAATCAGCACTGGATAGGTTTAGATAGTCTAAACTTTTAAGAGAAGCCAAAAATGTTGGAATCTCTGTTCCTGAAAAGTTGTTCATGCTCAAATCTAGAGATTGCAAATATCTAAGATTGAGCAAAGATGGACTTATCTCACCTCCCAGGCGGTTAAGGCTGAAATTTGCAAAATAATCTTTATCATCAAAGTATCTTTGACTGTCAAAAGATACAGGGTTGCTTAAATCAAGCTCTAAGACATGGCCATTTCTCTTGTCACAGCGAACTCCTTCCCAGGCACAACAATTGTTGCCTTTCCATGATGACAGACGGTTTGCTTTATCGACTAGGCCTCTCCTGAGATCAGAAAGAGCTTCCTTCTCAATTGCAGTGCAGCTTAAATTTGAGTAAGCAAATTCAAGTTCGGTAACCAAAAGAAGAGCCCAAATATAGCAAAATCAGACCCTTTAAAACATGCCATGGTGTTTTATCTGGATGCTTATGTAGGGAAAATTACTAAATGGAACAAAAAAATGGGGAAATGTTGATTGATGAATTGGTTCGAAAATATGTACTATTTTGAAGTTCGATTAATGTCCTTTTATTCACTACTAACAAGTTAGAATCTCTTCGTAATGATGCTTACTGACTGTTTCTGTTTAAGGGAAATAAATATTTGACTAGTCCATGGCTTTCTTTCCTTACTCCACGTAGAGGAACCAGAAAATGATCCATCTTTATCGGACATGGCGTGTTTTGTGTACTCCTTCTAGTAAAACAATCAGTTGAAAAAAAATTAAGACTTTTTTTTTCAAGTTTTGGAAAATCTAAAAACTACTTTCAATAGCATTTGAATAACTTAAAATAATAAATTTTTCATGTTTAAAATAAGTGAGAAGAACAAGCTACTTCTTTTTACTTTAGTTAATTTTCTTCCTTTAAAGGTTACAATATAACTCACTGCTAAGTAGTTTCTGAAAATCAATAGTCAAGAATGTATAGATACATAGGATAAACTTAATTTATGGGATGATTTTAACTAAATTAGGTGAAGAAGACTTGAAAAACAACGATTTTATAATTTCTTCTTCTTTCTTTAAGTAAGCAGCAGCAGCAACAGCAACAACAATAACAGAAACAATAATGACACCCTTAAGGCCATGGTGTGTTTTGTGTTAAAAGGAATTTAGCTTGAAGATTTTTGCAAGGGATAAAAAATTACTAAAATTTCTAGACCGTTATATAAGGACAAAGCTGAAAAGGTGCAAGAATAAACTCATATTTCATCTACTAGTTTGAATCTGATCTTTTTATTGAGAACTTAGTCATTGATTGTTACTGTTTCTTGTCAAATGTTGCCACTGTCTTTCCAGTGTCAATTCGGGAACTAAATATTTGACAAGTACCTTGACTTGCTTTCCTTGATTGTTGACTTTTCGTCTAAGAATCAGGGTTGTCCAAAGGGTTTAGAGGAGATTATTCACGTACTCATTTATTTTCTAGATGTACACTACTGAATTAACTAGAATCATTATACATGATAACACGCAAGAATGTATATAAGAGACACACTCGTAATATGAAAGTACTTACTAGTTAAACTCGCATCATGACTTACAATGATCTCTAGTGAAAATAATTGTCCACTTTGCATATATATGCATGTTATATCTCGTATGTTATTGTAATTTGTAATTTAACTTTTGATATACACTAAGAGCCGGTTCGTTTAAATTTCTCCTTCACTATAATTATGAATATTATTAATCTTATTAATGAGTATAGATTTTGATGATTCTCCCTCAACATATTTGATTTAGTAATGAAATAGATATTATTCCCTCCAAAAGGGTTAATGAGTTTGATAGAATAAATATTTTGAGGGAATCATAGAGACCCTAATTAATTACTTTTGTTACAATTGGCGGATAGTGATGGTTATTTTTTTAAATCTCAACAAT
Organism: Mitragyna speciosa; assembly: GCA_024721245.1. Classification (NCBI taxonomy): domain Eukaryota; kingdom Viridiplantae; phylum Streptophyta; class Magnoliopsida; order Gentianales; family Rubiaceae; genus Mitragyna; species Mitragyna speciosa. Next base: position 4,756 of record JAMWEH010002480.1, on the reverse strand, counting down.
GGGTGTCATTATTGCTAACACCCATTTCCCTTCCTGATTCCTAAACCAAACATCCTCTAAATAATACATTGATAATAAGTATTTTTTATCTGATGTTTGCAGTTATAATAATCGGATTCTACAAGTTTATTATTGCTATTACTAATTTTTGCTTGTTGTTCAACTATGGTTGTGGCATGGCATCCAGGTAAAAGATTTTTAGGTGAACCGAGTTCACATCTCCCACCGATAGATCTTGTGATTTAAAATAGTGCCAAGTAACCAAAGTGATGCATGCTGATGTAAAAATACTTACGTGGCTTTATTTTAAACTAGAAGGTCCATAAATAGAACCATAGACCAATACATTCAAGAATTTTCCTGAATATGGTATCCTCTAGAACCATAGACCAATACATTCAAGAATTTTCCTGAATATGGTATCCTCGTCAATAAAGGGCACTTAACATTAGACAATTTTTCCTTTCAAAAAAACATTAGGCAATTTTTTGGCTCGTTTTTTCTTACTCTAGCGTCATGTCCCTGTGCACAATGGCATTAACATTGGACAATTATGCGAACACTCATGATCTTAAAACTAAAAACCAAAATATGTAATTTCCTACTAAAGCTCAACTTTTTGCAACAGCCCGGGAGATTCGTATGCATATCATTTTTAGGGCTGGTGAGGATTTGGGATCCTCTGCACCATTTTTTTTTAATACCACTTTTTTTGAGCGCCATGTATAGATACATGGGATATACTTAATTTACAGGATTGTTTTAACGAAATTGGGTTAAAAAGAAGTTGAAAAACAATGATTTTAAAGTTTGTTTTTTAAGCAACAACATCAGCATCAACAATAATGACACCATTAGGGGCATGCCATGGTGTATTGGGTGTTAATAAAAGGAATTTGTAAGATTGTCTGAGTGATAAAATATTTCTAGACGGTTATATTAAGGCAAAAGGCTAAAAAGGTACAATAACTAGGGACAGCGTCAGTGTTGATTGGTTTGAATAAACTCATATTTCCCCTACTATTTTGAATCTGATTTTTTTATTTAGAACCTAGTGATTGATTGTTACTGTGTCCTTGTCCGGGTGTTGCCACTGTTATCCTCCCAGTCAATTACGGAACTAAATATTTGACAAGTACCTTGACTTGCTTTCTTGACTGTTGACTATAATTTAATCTTTTTATTTAGAATTAGTGTTCTATTCTTATCAAGAGGAAAAGAATAGATGGTTTCTCGTAAATTACAAAATGGCCAATTGAGGTCTTTTAACGCCCCTTAACATCTATGTGGGAAAAATTAAATACCTACTGTCTTGCTAGCCATCAGACAAACTTAAGAAATAAAAAGAACTTAAAAAAAAAAAAAGAAGGATGCAAAGTAGGGGAAGAGATTTATAAAATTTTGTGGCACCATGTTTTTCTTGGTCATGCCTTCATTATAGAGCTTACTATTCGAATTAAGTTGTTCACGAATGAAGTTTGATCGACTAGTGAAAGTTTGAGTTCGGTTCATTTGTATAATTTAATGAGTAGACACAAATTAAACAAGCTAGCTCGAATTAAATAAGCACGGGTTCGAATCACAAAAAACTCTGTGCGAATAACACTTTTTGCAACAACCCAGGAGGTTCGCATACATACCATTCTAATGGCAGGCTTTTATTTGTTTTTGCGTATGGGGTGGAATTTTTTCTTTATTTTTTTTTTGAGTGGGAGGAGGGAGGGGGGGGGGGGAGGTGAGGGCGTTAATTTACCTATATAGTCCGGATCTTAATCAAAATAGAAAGAGTTATTGTTTTATTCATTTTTTCCAAAGTGATGAAATTGTTTCCTTTCAAAGTAACTTGACGTCGACTTCTTACAAATCAACTTTATTAATTTTATCGGTTTCCTTAGAGAGATGAAATTATTTTTTGCATATCAATTTAAGTGGACTATTCGACTTTCGATTTTTGACAAATTGAATCGGTTGAATAGTTCCGTACGAGTGTTCTTCATTGACTTGTTTGAATAAAAGAGTTCAAAATAATGTAAGAAAAAATGTAAGAATATTTATGTGACTTTATTTTAAATCACAATATCCACAAGTACGACCATAAACTGAGTCGATTTAAAAATTTTCTTAGAATATGGTATTCCTGTCAATAGAGGTCACGTAACATTAGACAATTTATTGGTTTGTTTTTTCTTACTCTGGCGTCCTTGTTCCTGTGCACAACGGCACTACACATTGGACAATAGTGCGTGCACTCATGATCTTAAAACTAAAAACCAAAATATGTCATTTCCTTTCGTTTTTTATTTCACTGAAGCTCAACTTTTTCGCAACAGCCCGGGAGATTCGTGTACATATTTTTTCTTTCTTTCAAACTGTATGGTTATGGGTTAGAAAGTTAGATTAAACACTTACTTGTTAATACTCAAGGCACATTAAAGGGCACTGTATGAAGAAGTTATCTAACACTCACAAAGGCTAAAGAAAAATGTCCTCACATAAACTTAAATGGGACTCATGAAACTCAACCATCTTGGCAATTACTGACTACAGGAGAGTTCCTTGGCACTTAAGATTCGTATACATATCACTTTTAGGGCTTGGTTTTTATTTGTTTGTGTGTTGGGAGTGGGATTTTTTTTATTTTTTTTTTCGAGTGAGCAGTTAGGATCTTCTATACTAATTGAATGTCAAAGCACACAACTGTCAAGTTACATTCCATTTTAATTTTATATTTAAATTAAAATATATTAGAAGTATGAACGCAACTTGACATGTATATGTAATTGACGCTTTTTCATAATCTAAGACAGTTCAATGGGCCACTAAGTTTTGTGGCAACCAACCGACTCCATTAAAGTTCAACTAAGAGCCAATACATCTGTACCAGTAAAGTAGAATTAAAAGCACCACGTAATACATCGGCGTTTATCAATTGTCACTTGCAAGTTTACGGAGTCAAAACATTTGAATAAGACATGATCGGTCTGAATGCAGCCACGAAGATATAATTTTGAGAGATTCAAGTCAAGAAAACGTTTCCAATTGCTGACAGGTGAGAAGGCTTGTGTTATGGGTTTGTGGGTCCTTTTTTTTTCTTTTTCCCATTAATTCAAAATAAACTAATTCCCACGTTGGGAGAAACTGAGAGAAAATGTTGAGAGATAAAGGTGCTCAGCCTTCTTACTTTGCCAGGTGTTATAGATTTGTAGGTCTTCCTTTTTTTCCCCTTTCCCCATTAACTCAAAAAAAAAAAAAAAAAAAAAAAACGTTTCCAAAACATACAGGAGAAAAAGGACCACTGACTTTGGTTCATGGCAAATTCCAAGATGCACTTAGAATAACGCGGAGGTGTGATTTAAGAAATTATTTCACGAACGATTCTCGAAAAACAAGAGAAAGATTCACGATCTAACTCCGAAAAGATTCAATAGAACATTAAAATCTCAAGAAAATTGATAGAAATTAGTAAAAACTAAGTTTATTGATAAGAAGTTGATAAAAGATCATAAAAGAAACCCTAAGATATACCTATTTTATAGGGTTATATTAATTTCCTAAGACAAAAGAAAGAAAAATAGCAAAAAAAATAAGAAAATTTGTAGAAAATTGCTAAATCCCTTTTTTGGACAGCAGACTTGCTGACATAAGACGTAGTTACACTGTATTGAAAGAAATCTTCTGATCGATTGGCAGCAGAAGCCGATGTAAGACGTGGGCAGGTTTTTAACGAAGAAAGCCTTCTGATCAATTCAGTACCCAATTATGTAATCCGTTCAACCAACATTTTTCTTCCTCTTTTCATACTCTTCGCGAATCGACAATGATAATCATAATAACCGATACTAAGATAAATAAAAATAACACTAAAATCATAGAAAATAACCCATCTAAAACCCTAAAGCTAATACATATAAATAATAAGAAAAACTTAGAAATCTTGTTCCACATCAAACTCCCCCTCCTTAGAAAGAACTCGCCGTTGAGTTCCTCAGAAGAAATTTGCTACAGGAACCACACAAAGATACAACTACGATCCTCCCACGGATTTTGTAAGTATGACGTTTGCACTAAACTTGAGCATCCAATTATGAATATGAGAAAGTCCATACGATCCTAAGACCTGTATAAAGATCTCGAATCCTACAACTTCCAAGCCATCCATTGTCCACATGAATTTTGTTAATTTCCTTGATAAAAAATAAATTCAATTTTCTTGTTCTTCATAGAAAATTTTCCTGTCATGAGTAGATTCATCAAATATAATTTCTTACCAAGATTAAAATTCTCAATTTCTAATATAGCAATTTCATCTGTAGATTTATTTAGCAATAAATCTATTTACCAAGATTAAAATTCTCAATTTCTAATATAGCAATTTCATCTGTAGATTTATTTAGCAATAAATCTATTGAGACAGAATTTATTGGCGACTTCTTTGAGAAGATTTCTTTAATGTCCATATTTTTAAATTCTTCCAACCCTTCAGCCTCTTTTCGGATTCTACCATGGACAACCACGAAAGAGATTTTGATAAGCACAGAGGGAACAAAAGTTCTCCATCTTCTGGTTCACAAATATAGTTCTCCTCATCAACCTCAGGCTCGCGGATGTACTCCTCCATCTCGGGCTACGGTTCAACTAACTCAGATTTTGTTACATTGGTTGGTGATGTAATTTCACGGTTCAAATGATAACTTTCTTTGGTCCGGCTACAATTCTCATAGATCTAATAACTACGAGATGTAATTTTGGAGATTGG
>JAMWEH010002639.1:0-19397 GCA_024721245.1 Mitragyna speciosa | reverse complement strand
AATAATCAATAAACATACTACAAGGGTTTATTTAAATTATATCATATGTTCCCCTAACATGAAACTAATTATGCTAGTTACCATAGGAATTAATCAATCAAACAATTACGGATTCAATTGATTAATATGCTTGTAGATTATTAAGTTAATTTGAATATCGGGCCCTTGACATTCAAAGAACAAAATAATCATAAAAGAATTAAATCAAAGAACATACGAATACTAATGAATAAAAGAAACAACTGAAAATTAATTAGATCTCACAGGTGTTTGGAACCAAATCTTCAAATTGATCCTTGACTAGAAAGATGAAATTTGTTGCTCTCCATGGGAGAGAACATTACACAAGATGAAAAAGAGAAAATTTCAAGAGAGAAGAAGAATAATATCTACTGAATTTTTCTTATGGAAGAGGTGTTCTTCCTTGGACCCAAAATCACGTTACTTTTCTTCTCTTCAAAGTAACGTTCCTCAAAAATTCCCTTCCATAATTTTTTCCTAACTTTTAGCAATCAAGTTCTTTCCAAATTCTACTCATGGAGAAAATATCCTAAGAATAAGGAAACAATAATAATAATAAAACAACTTCCTAACACAAATAGACTAATAGAAGGAAAGTCTATCCCAGCTATGACTCCAAATTGGAAGCTTTTGTGCAGGATTTTTTTGGGTTTTTTGGTCTTGGACATGAGGGTTAGACGCGCCCATGCCAACTTCATAGATGATTTTTTGGGAAAATCTTTTAGTTTCCTTTTATCTCCTTCTTTATATATATTTCTGCAATTAACATCAATTTTACCAAATATGAGTAGAATCCATCAATTAGCACAATATTTGGTAATAATAAAAAGGAAATAAACATAAATCAATCCACTAATTTGCACCCTATCATAGGTCATGAAATCTTATACAAAGCGTACCTCATCAACCATTTGCTCATTTTCTTTGTCGGATATTTTACTAATTTTCAATTCAAACACTTTATGTTTGAGAATTTGGGCCCTATCTTATAGAATTTCAATCATCCATAGTTATTCTTCAATTGCTTTGCCAAATCCATAAACTTTTGCCTTGTAACTGTTTCAATGACCGATTTAGCTCCCTCACTAGTAGCAATCTTTCCTTTCATATAAAGATGCATTTTATTGAACTTCACTATATTCTCATATCTGGCACGATCAAATAGCAAGATCAATTGAATCTTCTTTATCTAAACTCATATTAATCCTCATGTCATTACAGTACGGGAACTTGTCCACATTTATCCAAGGCAAGAATTCACCATTGTCAATCAAATCTTGAATTTCATATTGAAGGGCATGGCAATTATCCGTTGAGTGATCTCAAATGTTAGAATGAAAGGCACAGATTTGGCTAGCATCATGTCTCTTGGAGGGTGGCCTTGGATTGCTAGATAAGGAATTGGTTTGAGTTTTTTCAATGCATGCAAGTCGTAATATATTTAAGACAAAGGCCTTGACAGTTGTTTAAAGATATGGTTTCTCGGTCTTGTTGCGCTTAGATTTCGGTTATAATGACGTTGAATAAGAGGAGGTATGATTTTCAGGTAAGGTATAAGGTCAAGATGGTTGCGAAATTGGGTAATGTTAATTTGTGGTTGCCTATACAGGAGAGTAATTTGGTGCATAAAATGTAAGGGAGGTAGTGAATAGGACCTGTGTGTGTTACCCAATCGACTTATTTTTATCACAGCAATAACCATATCTTCTCCTTGTTGGAGAGTATATTCCATCTAATGGCTATCTATTGGAAATATTAACTCAATAAATCTTCTGCATAACTGAAATTATAATTTGGAAGCGTCTCAAGGTATTACTCTATTGGAATTCTATTTTGAGAATAAGAAATAAATAATTAGTCAAATGAAAGTTGGCACTAAATGCTTACTCCTAAACTAATCAAAGTGGTAAAACATATTAGTAACATATTAACATTGCCATTATTAGGTGAAATCTAATCACTGGCTTTTCCTGTCAACTTGAATGGTCATGATGCCAAATTTGTTCCATAAGTACAAATTAATTAATTGGTTGAATTAATAATAAATTAATGTGTTAATTTATCTAGCTCTCAATTATTTAGTGAGCGATAATATGTGCTTATTTCCAATGTGGATGGAACTTAATGGGCAACGTGCATAAAGAATAAGATCTCAGGATTAAATTGTTCTTAAAATAAATACGAGAAACTTTTTGGTTAATAATGAGATAAATTAATCTTAGGGGCTTATATGAACTTAATCTAAGCCTTGGAAAACAAATTATTAATTTCCTCTTGGAATTACACTTGCTGATTTCTATCTTGGAAATTAAATCCCAATTTCCTTTTGGAATTGAACTTATTAATTCCTATCAAACTATGAATAGTTAGCTATAAAACAACTATCAACTCAAGATCACACAAAGAATTGTGTGAGAACATTTAGGAGCCGAGTTTTAGAGAGAGAAAGAGACGATTTTAGCGAGAGAAAATTATTCTCTCTATCTCTTCTCTATCATGGTTTTTCTCTTTCTCTCTTTCCCTCTTTATGATTTTGCAAACATAGTTTGAGCGTTGGTTCTCTTCCTCCTCCATTTTTTTATCATTACTTGATCTTAAGAGAGTTAGGACTCAAAAGGCTAAGGCTAGACAGACCTTGAAGATTCTTAGTGATCTTGTTGGTATAGATACTGGCTTGACACTTGTGGAGCTTTTTGAAGTAGAATGTTCATCTTCAAGTAACCTCAACTACCTTTAACATAGTAAATCATCTTGTGATGGTATATTCTTTATAAACTCCTTTTAATTCATATCGTTATGTCATTGCTCGGTCTATGAGTAATAAAAATTTAAACTTTTGCTGTGCTACTGGGTTGAGCCAACTTTTATTAACCTACATGGCTTGGTTATTTACTCGTCATAAATTATGATTTGATTATAAGTGATAGTCTTGGAGTTTTTTTTTTTTTTCAAGAAAAACTATTAAAAATTCTAAGTGCTCGGCTTTTCAAGAGAAGTTCTTATTTTTGAAAAATTATTTTTAAAGATTATTTTTGATTAAATAAGAAAAATCCTTAGAGTTATTGTTGAGTTTTAAAACTGAGTTTTATGTTTGGAAATTGTTCAAAACAAGGATTTAACAAATTATGGAATTTAGGTTTAAACCCTAATCCAATAAACCGATTTATGTATATATATATATATATATATATATATATAAATTAATACTGATCTGGTCTCCGAACTAGTGGCCTGGTCAGACCAAGGTTGAACTGTCTGATTAGGACACATAAGAATTGACAAAAAAAAAGAAAAAAAGAAACGACACCATGCATTGCACGATACTGGCAGATTCTGCCAGCTAGTGACGTTAACCACTTGCCAGCGGTTTTTGGCCGGTGAAACTGCGGCTACTTTTGGCGAGCGAAATTGTGGCCGTTTTTGGCCGGTGAAACTGTGCTGATGGTGGCAGCTAGTGATGCTGGAATGTCCAGCACTCTCTGTTCTTCATCCATAAACTTGACCTCAGATTAAGACTAGAACAATTATCGGGACAAATAGTTAAGCTAGATACAAAGATTATCCAATAAATATTTCCATGATAAATACTTGTACACTAATGTATATTTTACATTTAAGAAGTGTACATAAAATACACTAGAGTTTCTTCATACTTTCTTCTGTGATTGACAACTTTATTAATCCATCAAAGATTGACAACTGTTTTAAACCCAACTCATAGAGGGCGCCAAGTTAAACCTATTGAAAATTGCAAACTAGTTACTCCTACAATACTTATTCCCTCTAGAAATTTCTGCTTCTATGCGCTGGCTGTTGCATATTAGGCTTGGGCTACCATTCCATGAATTACTTTTGCCATTTGAAATTTTTTACTTATTCCATGCGGGCTATTGCATGCTTTATTAATTCATATTAGAGGACTTTGTCTTGCTCAAGCTACCAATCATCAAATGGATGCTTATATTTGTAACTATGTATAAGGATATGTGCTCATATACTATTTGAGGGGTGTCTTAAATAGGACTCTAATAATGTTTATTTAAAAGTCTGACAAATATTAAATATTACCACTCAGACAAAGCATGGGAATAGGAACTAGTGTCTCATATAAAAAAGAGATAGCACCCTACCAAATTGATGTGGACGCCTTGTTCTTTCATAACATCATAGGCCATTTGATTGATAGTGTTGTAAAGTGAAAGATAACATATTTTCATGTAGTCTGGAAGTTGATCCATCCCCTGGATATCCCATCTGAAAAGTCAACATAAAAATTGTAATATTTTTAGTCCAAAAAAAAAAAAAAAAAAGCACGGTGTCAACTGCATTTCTAAACTGTATCCAACCTTTGAACAGCATCAGTGAAGAGTTCCAGTTCATTCAATGTACCATAAACATCGTATATATCATCCACTATAATTATAAGTGTGAAGGCATGTAAATTAATTTACCGAATACTAATGGTTTCGTTATTTAATTACATAGTTAATTATTGGTACAACTATTGAAGTTAGGAAGTGTAGTGATGTGGTGGTTAAATTGGACAAATCTAACGGTAAATTTCTCACACTTGAAGATCCTAGAACCTAATAGTGATAATGCTAGTAATTAACTAAGTCTCGATTGTTCACATTGCCACCTAATTTCAACCGTCTAATCAATTATATGTGTGTTAATATTATGGTAAAAATTAATTTGGATAGGTGATATTAGTGATTAAATTAGTACATTTAGTTCACTATGTTATAGTGATCGTGTATGGTTGCATGTGTAATAGGCAAAATGATTTGAATTAATGAATGAAGTAATTATCCATTTTATGAAAAAAAATGGTAAACTAAAAGGAAAAAAAAACAGAAAGAATAGAGAAACATCAAAGTCGGCTAACATTTTTCTTAAAGCAAGTAGGAGGTGGCCAAACCTTGGATCAAAGGAGAGAATGGGGTGATTAGTCATCACCAAGATTTGGCCCACCTTAAGGCCCTGTTCTTAATAGATTTTTTAACTAACTTTTAGATTATAGATTTACAATAATCTGTATTAATAGTGCTATCAATTAAATTCTAAATTAGATTTTAGATTTTTTGTACAACTAATTTGAGATTATTTAGTTGTACAAAAATCTAAAATCTAATTTCGGATTTAATTGATAGCACTATTAATACATATTATTGTTAATCTATAATCCAAAAACTAGTTAAAAAATCTATTGAGAACATGGCCTAAATATGGTCAAATGAAAAGGAAAAACAAATAAACAAAAGAGAGAAAATTGGGAGAATTGGTAGGGAAGCTGAGAGAATGATTGAGCACAAGTTCAAGAACAAAACAAGAAAAGATAACCCAAGCCAAAGCAGGCAAAGTTAAAGGCAAAACTATGTCTTGCAAGGAGTGAAGGTAACTCCATTTCACCCTTTATGTATTATGTAAGTTACTGAGATTACAAGCCTTAAACATGCTGATTTGGGCCAAGAAATTCAACTGGAAAATGGATAAGTTAAAGCAAAATTGAATAGAAGTTGCATGAGCCCGTGTATGCTAGAGTTCTGAGTAGTCTTGGTAAATTGACTATGACTTGCTGTAGAAAACTTAGAATTGAATGATTCTTGTTGTTTTGACTAGCTTCGCAGAGCTTTCTATAGGTATAAATATCTATATTTGATTCAAAGTGTATGGACCTCAGGATGACCCAAACTTTGACTGAAAGTCAGCTCTGAACATAAATGGGTTTGGTAGTTTGTCATGTTGCAGTGGAAATTTAACCAGGTTACAATTAGATTCAGGACATGGTTCCTTTTGGAAACTTGTTATACATTGAATGTAGTTTACATAGGTGCAAATTTTATGATTTTTCATTCAGTATAACTTGAGATATGTTGAATTTTGAATGAACTGTGGTTGAAGGATTCGTGCTGCAGACATGCTAGACCAGTTTTAGTAAATTCGTTATAACTTGGTGCATAAAGATTCAAATCGAGTGAATCTTGTTGTGTTAGAAAATAGACTCACATGGATTTCTAATGGTGTGGGTCTCATATACTAGTTCTGTATGGATTAATACTAGAAATTTGAGCAAATTGGACTGAAAACCAGCCCTGCGTAAACAGTATTGATGATGAGCTTAATTGGGGGCTGATTTTGAACTTGTTCTAGTTGGAATTTGAGTTGATGATCTTCACAAAAGTTGTAGTCCTCAAAAAGTAATTTCAAACCACGTAACCCCAATTCCCTGGTTCTTGGTGGATTGACCCCAACAAGGGCATTATTTTTTCTCAAAGCCAACCCTGCGCAAACAGGGTTGGTGAAGCACTAGGTTGCGGACTAATTTTGGAGTGGTTTTTGTTAGAATTTGACCTGGAATAGTCCTTGAAATATAGTTTCTAGCTATACAATCACTTTTCTCATACAATTGTCAATTGAGAGTTATAACCGGTTGAAAATGGGTACTCAATGAAACTACAAACATGTTTTAAAGGAGAAGGAACATATTTGTGATGTCAATTTGATCGACTTTTGAATAGAATTACGATTTGGTTTCTTAAAGAAAAATGTAATAAAATGAGTCTAGTTTCTAAGGGTACAAAAGATTGTGGGAATTGGTGGTGTAGCGACTAAGTAAGGCTTGTTTGAACAAGCTTGTATTAGGTGGTACTGAGGTCGTAGTTAAGTCCTTGACCTCCCATTTGAAGGAAAATATATATAGGTGATAGAAATAATAAAAAATAAGTCAAAACAAAACAAAACTATTAAGTACCAATAGTTATTCATTCACTTGGATTTATTGTTAATCAATGCACTTCTTACTTATAGGTGCTTCGGACCCTCAAGGAACAGACATGAAAAGAACTTGAGGAAACCTAAAAATTGCTTGTGAGTATCCATTAAATTATTTTGTTTACCAATTTTAGTTTTTACAAAAACTACGTGAATTCTTGTAGAAGTTAATTGACCTTTTCTAATATAAACACTTTGATCTCCCAGCGAGTTGTTTATGTGATATATGATTAGCATGCATTTACGTGAAATGTATGACCGCCGGTGAGTCTTTTATACATGTGTTGACTAGTCAAGATTATAATTTGTCATTATATAACTTGATATTATATTTGCCACTTGTACCTGGTTTTAAATATTGGTGGTACTTGATATAAGTCCAATTGTGTACTTTATCTCATCGGCAGTACTTGTACTTGTTAAATTCAAAGTGTGCACATGTGCATGCTATATTTGTGCATGATTTGGGGCCCGACCTTGATAGTTGGTCTTGGTTGAGCCGGCAGCGGGCCTGGTCACTAAGTTTTGACTACCTTGGTCTCTCGGCACCTTTCAGCCTGCAAGGAGATTTTGTAGGTTAAGGAGGTGTACGAGAAAAGTACTTGGGTAGAACTCGAGCTACCAAAACGATGTAGTGCCAAAGGCAATAAAATTGGTGAAGAGCCGAAGGCCAACGTACTTGATTCGCCCATGGGCAATACTTGACATGACAATCCTGTATCCTTTTATGGTTCTTGAGTACACGTTATTTGATTTAGTTATATTCTTTTATGCTATTAATGCGAATGAATTTCTATCCAACTAAACAATTTTAAAAGATATTTCCAACATGGTTTTAAAATGGACCTGGGCTATAAGCTCACCCTTCGTTAAATTTGTTTTCCTTATAGGTGCTAACCCATGGAAAATAGGGCAAGAAGTGAAAAGAGAGGGTTTTCCTTTGTTTAGGATTAGCTGTCAAATAAATGTAATTTGAGATTCAAGTAGCTCAAATGTTTAATTATTTTTAAAGATATATGTAACTTTTAGCGTTTGATTATATTTCTTGTGTATGACTGTTTGTACTTGAGTCCTGGTGCGAGTCAAGCAGGCGTCCCGATCAGAGTTCTGGAGTAGGACCTGGTTGGGGGCGTCACAATAGGAGCTCCGATCTTTGTCACCATTCTTCTACAATACCCATGTTCAAGATCAGAAATTCCTCCAAGCGTCCAAACAAAATTTTCTGCCAGCCTGTCCCTAGCAAAATTCATCTTTTCTGCTAGACATGTACTCTTCCACCATCTAAAACAAATCCACAAGATAATTATATATAATTCTTATGTCTAAAAAGTCATGAGGCCCTCAGAATTTAAATTATTCCTTGTAGCAATTTATTAGAGGATATGCATACAATACAAGGTGTAAAACCATATTATAAATTCTTTTGTGGCTAATACATCAACATAAATGAATTTGATGAGTATACTTTATGAAATCCTTTTATAAAAGTAAAATGGAGCTTATAGAATGTAGTAATTGATTTATTCTTTTTTGGAAATCGATTAAAATGAACAAATAATTTGGTAATCGATCCTTAACATAAAATTTAGGTTATTAATCAAATAACTATTCGAGACATTGAAAAGCAAAACCGGTATTGAACAAAAAATGGTTCATGCAACCTCATACAATTACCTTTAGATGATGCATGCCACAACATAGACGTTCTTTTGGCAAGATTATACCATAACATGAAATATTGCATTGTCAACCTCTTCCCGAATGTACTAAAAAACGGCTGAGAAGTGCATGAAATAGTATCGATTGAACACTTGCCTTGACATATTTTTGAGATCATTCTGGTATGTTGCTTGAACAATGTTGAAGTTTAATTTTGCAAGCTCAAGCGGAACAGGATTCATGTATGGTCTTTTCTCATATTTTGATGGTATATTCGACCTAAATCTGAGTGGATTTTGTTCTGAAAATGATAAGATAAGCCAAGCCTTTGCAAGTTATCAATTAACTCCAATTGACTTAGCAACTCTGTTTCTTGATCCATCATTATCTTCACTTTGATCCTTTAGCACATTTGTCACACTCCTCCCGAAAGTCTAGAACCTAACAACGCCACACACTTATGCTTGAACATAAGCATGTAAGGCTAATTATATAAAACTAAAAATAAAATCAATAAAACTTCCTTGAATAAAATCCAATGCGTGAATTATGTTCAAAAAATAATCATGAACAACTACCAATAATCCTCAAAATGAATTAAACAATCCAAAGAAAGTTTCCACAAATTTAAATTGTTATAGTCTACTAAGCTACTAGCGCACTCCCTAAATGCCACTCCTCATGTTGACTCTTCTTCCTCTGAAAAAAATATAATAATGGGATGAGTAAACATACCCAGTAAGTAGATCAACCCAACTAAAGGATCAAACAAAACAAAACATTTTGCCACAAAACAAATTTTCATAATAAAATTCAGATTCATAGTCAAACAATTTCAAATCTCAATATTTTGTCCTTAAGGCCGTATATACAAACTCATATTTACATTCACAAGGATCCCGGGTCTATACAAATGCCACAGTTAACCCCCTGAGGCAGGGTCCAGAAAATACAGCCCAAAGAACATAAATAATTTGATTTAACATTCAATAATCAATAATATTCAAATCAAAACACATGCTCTCTTCATAATTCGAAATTAAAGTTTTATTCAAAAAGTATAAGAGGCATCAAAATTACTTTCAATCCATTTTTAGGGGTGTTCAATCCCATAGAAAGGTATCACCACTTACCTGATACTCCAAAGCTCAACAATATCACCAATATGTTCAAAATCCTAAAATGAGACACATTAACACAAATAAATAAACTATGGATTTACAAAAGAATACAATGCATGATCTCTCTAACCTCTCCCTACATTCAACTACCCGTTGGTATAGCTAAAATCCCTAAAGAAGTAATTAAAAATCATTTTTTGAATGTTCTGTAATTTTTCTATATCCAGATAAGACTTCATATATTTTTTCCTGAAAATTGTAAATGGAGGTGAGATACACCACCACTGAAAAAAGGTTCCAAAATCAATTTAAACATACTGTAAATTTTGCGGACCAAAGTATTGTAAGGATAAATTTCACTCTCCAAAATACTCTAAAAACAAGGATATTTGATTTTTCTATCAAAGTTACAGCTTCTGTGTCGCGCCCCATTTTTCGAAAGAAAATAAGTTAAAGTCGAAAAAAATGAAAAGGAAGTGTTAAATGTGATTGTGTTTATTGGAAAAAGAAGCGTGTAAATTTCTTGTAAAAATAATTTTTTAGAAAAAAATACTTTGTAAAAGATAATTTGATAAAATGTGACAAACAAATACTTTATTTTTTTTAAAATAAAAGAAAAAGGGCCTAAAATGGTACTTTGAAAATGCGACGATTTTTGGGCCCGAAAATAGAGTCTAAAAAGGGTTTTTTAGTGAAAAAGGAGTCGCCACTTGGTATTGAGTTTTGGTGTACCAAGTCACCCGAAAATATTTTTATAAAAGGTAAGAAAATCAAAATGCTTTATTTAAAGAAATGGTTTTTGGAAAAAATAAGGAAAAACAAGAAAACCCTTTTAGACGACTCCAGGTCTTTGAAAAACAAGAGAAAAAGGTTCGGGAGTCACAGTTGAAGAAAGGGAAGGTAAAGGCTCGCGCCTAAGGCACCCTTTCAACCTAGCCGAAACTAGTTGCGAGGTTTAGTCTAAATTTTCCTAATATAACCCTAAGATTTTATCGCATTTGGATGCAACTATATGAATGCGAATCTAGTCCTAAAAATGAGTATCGTTAAAGGGACAAATGTTCCATTGAGGTTTGGTCGGGATATTCGCATTAATTGCGAAACCCGAGTCTAGACTTCGACGGAGTCACGAGTGTAGATGCAAAATGGAATGCAAAAGAAAAGAAAAATAATAGTATAGATAGTAAGTGAACAAAGAAAATGGGGATGCAACATAACGAGTGCGAGGTACTAATAGACTCGTGACTATCTGTTCCTACTCACGGAGGGGGGGAACGACATGTACGCCATCGCTTCCCACGTGAGTAGATGACTATTTCTTAGTTGAAATCACGCAAATGACCTAAAATTCTATGTGTAGTGGAATCTAAAAGTTATGCACCAAATAGAGGTTAAAATAAGTAATAAGTTATAAAGTATATAAAAATTCATAGAAAATGGGAAAAAAGCCTAAAAAGACAAAATGTGTGTGAAATGTCATGAAATGCACACGAAAATGATCCTAAGGCTAAAATGCCCTAAAGGCTTAGCATTGGACTAACCCATTTTCTATGAGGTCTCCGCTAGCGTTGGACTAGCGAAGAAAATGGAATTAATCACAACTAGCATTGGACTAGTGTGACGACGATACACATATATAATTAAAGCGAGTAAATAAATAAAGCATGTATTAAAGCAATAATCACATAAAAGCAAATAATAGCACATAGGAGCACATAACACATAGGCATGATATTCTAGATGCAAAGTCCTAAAGAAAGCAAATAAGACACATAAGCACATAGCACACAAAGCCCTAACTATTACACCGGAGAATAACCTAATTACAATCTAAAAATAGAAAAAGAATAAAAGATATCCTACCTAACCTATCTATTACACTTTCTATCTAAAATACAAAATTTAATTTTTGTTAACTAGATATACACTATCTACTACATTAACTATCTAAATACAGAATTTTTGCTCAATAGAATATTACCTATCTATTACATTTCTTTGAATAATCAAAAATTTATTTCTAATAAATAACATGGCATAACTAAATAAACACTCACATATGTATAAAAATTATAAGCAAAAGGAGATAAAAAAAAACATATAGAAAAACACGTAGCAACACGTAGGAGCACATAAAGAGAAATAAAAGGGTAATCGAGGTACCTCCCATTCGTAAACCCGGTATAAATTGCTAAGAAAATCAACAAACATGTCAAGGTACCACTATTTAAAGTATAAAATATGAAATACTTAAAAATTGAGCATAAAATGTCGATTTCGAACAAATTAGGGACTTAGAATAAAATTCCAACAAGCATCTAGGGCTTAAAACTAAGATTTCAACAAGTATAGGGACTTAAACTAAGATTCCAGCAAGTATAATGACTTAAATAAAAATTTCAGCAAGTTTGGGGGACAAAAAATAAAATTTCAGCAAGTATTCTAAGGCAAAATAAAATTCCAGCAATGTTGGGAGGGATAAAAATGAAATTCCAGCAAGTATTCTAAGTCAAAATAGAATTTCCAGCAATGTTGGGGTACAAAATAAAATTCCAGTAATGTTGGGAGGGATAAAATGAAATTCCAGCAAGTATTCTAAGGCAAAATAGAATTTCCAGCAATGTTGGGGTACAAAATAAAATTCCAGCAATGTTTGGGGGCAAAAATGCAAAATTTCAGCAATATTCTAAGACAAAATAGAATTTCCAGCAATGTAGGGGTACAAAATAAAATTCCAGCAAGGTTTGGGGGCAAAAATGCAAAATTCCAGCAATATTTTAAGACAAAATATAATTTCCAGCAATGTAGGGGTACAAAATAAAATTCCAGCAAGGTTTGGGGGCAAAAACGCAAAATTCCAGCAATATTCTAAGACAAATTATAATTTCCAGCAATGTTGGGGTACAAAATAAAATTCCAGCAAGGTTTGGGGGCAAAAATGCAAAATTCCAGCAATATTCTAAAACAAAATATAATTTCCAGCAATGTAGGGGTATAAAATAAAATTCCAGCAAGGTTTGGGGGCAAAAATGCAAAATTCCAGCAATATTCTAAGACAAAATATAATTTCCAGCAATGTTGGGGTACAAAATGTAATTCCAGCAAGGTTTGGAGGGCAAAAATGCAAAATTCCAGCAATATTCTAGGACAAAATATAATTTCCAGCAATGTTGGGGGGATAAAATGCAATTCCAGCAATGCATAATAACAAAAATAAAAATTTCAGCAAGATTGGGGACAAAAATGCAATTTTCAGCAACATGAGGGGTATAGAATTATAATTTCTAGACATATTAGAACATATTGTAATTAACTTAGATATAATTGAAAGAAACTACAAAATTCTAGGAGCCAACCAAAATAAAATGAGGACTTAAATAAAGTAAACTAAAGTATTGAGCGGCATAATTAAACAATTAAGCATTTAAGGGGAGCAAAATGTAATATAATCAAATGAAGATAATGAAAATAAATAACTAAAGGAAAAAAAAAAATTAAGTTTCGGCTACAATTTCTTTTCTCATCCTCGGTTTTCCCCTCTTTAGATTTTTCTCTTCGGCCTCCCTCTCTTCGGATTTTTCTCTTCACTCTCTGTCCTCGGATTTTTCTCCTCGGCCATTTTCTCTTCGGATTTTTCTCTTCACTCTCTGTCCTCGGATTTTTTCTCCTCGACCATTTTCTCTTCGGCCATTCTCCTCGGATTTTTCTCCTCGGCCATTCTCCTCGGCCATTTTCTCTTCGGATTTTTCTCTTCACTCTCTGTCCTCGGATTTTTTCTCCTCGGCCATTTTCTCTTCGGCCATTCTCCTCGGATTTTTCTCCTCGGCCATTCTCCTCGGCCATTTTCTCTTCGGCCATTTTTCTTCGGCCATTTATCCTTCTCTTCTTCTCTTCGGCTCACTCACTCACTCTTTCTTCTCTTCTTCTCTTCGATCTGCTCACTCTCACTCTCCGGCTCCTCTTCTCTCCGGACGATACTCTAGTTTTTTCTTTCTTTCTCTCAGCTTCTCTCTCTCCGTTCTTCCTAGTTAACTTTCCTTTTTCTCACCCGAAATTTTTTCTTTTTTTTAATCAATCTTTAATTTCTTCATGAAACACGATTGTCTAAACTCAAATAGCAAGGATATCGAAATTATGGATTAAGCGGCAATAATTCAGAAATTCTAAGCAGGAACATCATGAAATTTATGGTATGCAAAAATTAGTTTAAAAGGACTGAGAACCTTACCTGGTTTGGCTGAGAAATTGGTGGAACTTGGCAACGCTGGTGGATTGATTTTGGCAGCTGATGGTGGTGTAATCGTGTGTATGCAGTGAGAGCCGAGAGGGAGAAAAGAAGAAAAAAGTGTCTGTTTTTTCTTGAGAGAAAAAAAGAACTGATGATGTCTGTGTGTGTTGATCGGTTGTCTGTAAAAAAAATGAGAGCCAAAGTGTTTTTTTTGTAGGTGTGGAGTGGGTGAGGAAGGAACAAAACTCATCCAAAATCCCCTCAAAATTCGTTTTTTGCAGGGGTTGGTTTGATTTTCCTACTGCAGCTGCTGTAGCAGCGTCTTTTTTTTTTTTTTTTACTCCGTTTGTTTTTTTATGTCCCTGATAAAATAAAATACACTAATATCTACCTAGTGAAATTACCATTTTGTCCCTGATACGACGAATTAGATACAATACGCGAAAATTGTACTCGACCCCGAAAAATGAAAAAAAAACCTCCTAAAATAAAGTAACACATATATTTGTATAAAAAGTGTGTCAAAATTTGGTGTCTACATTCTGAAAAATTACAGTAAATATATACATAAATAGAGAATGAAAAATAGAAGTTTCCCTCAAAATTTGGTAGCAATCGGAGTTATCCACAACTCACACTCTCCTTCACTCTCCTAAAACCGTGACTGGGTTTTGCAAACCTAGTTCTTCATAAATCTGGAAAATTTCCAGATTTCGAATTTCAGATGGGCAACTTCATGGCTTCGTATCTCTCTCTACAGAAGGGCTATGGACATGAGGTTGGTGCCAATGAAAGATCTCACATCCCTCTACAAAACCCACCCAAGGTCTACTGGTAGCCAGCGCCGGTGAGGAATTTTCTGGTATCGAAAGTTGACCCCTCAATCATGGTGAAAACTTAGGATGCTAAACTTCAAAAATTGATTTATCTCAATCTACCCAACAAATTGAAATCCGTAAAGTGGGTTAGATTCATAGTGAAGAGAAAAATATTTTGACACTAATTTGGTCACCGGAATCTCACCGGAATCTTGCTGGAATTTAGTTTTCTCTCTCTTCTAATGTTTAAACTATACCCAAATAACTCTCAAATGCAAAATAACCATAAAAAAGCTTAAAATCTTACCTTTAATTGCCCAAAATAGTAGAAAATTGATCTTCTCCATGTTCTCCCAGGTGTTATAGCCTCCCTCTAAGAATTTCTCTCTATAAACCTCTTAAAAGAAAAGAATATATTAATGCTAAAGAAACCCTAATTATTATTTAACTCTTAGGTTTGTGAGTTTAAACTAATGACCCATAGGCCCAAAATAACTTAAGGATAAAAGTAACTAATTTACTTAAGCCCATTATTTTGGCCCGGGTATTACAACATTAGACCGATTTATGTGTCTCTTCCTGCATTATGTATAGATGTTTCACTTAACTGAGCAAGAAAAACATTCATTAAAATAGAAGTTTATTCTTTTTTTTTTAAGTTTATTCTTCTTACCAAAAAAAAAAAAAGAAAAAAAAAGCAAAAGATGAAAACAATAGTTACTGCATATTCGTTTCTTAGTGACTGAACATCATTGAAATCCCAATTTGGAGGCTCATAATTTTGCTTATCGTCTAGGTAGTGACTTATCATCAACTTTGGTGCTTCCAATAGTTTTTTTAGTGCAATTGAGACCACTAGAGCCTGCAACCAAGACCACCAGAGCCTGCAGCTGCAGAAATCAACCTTTGATTATATTCTCAAAATATAGAGATGAAGTGAAATGGTGATTTGGTGCTAAGATATATCACGAACTTTCTGAGCTTTGTTTTTAATTCCCACTAGTTTTCCTATGTGGGAAATGAAATATTTAAAGTGAACTAATGGTCCTAGGTTGCTACCGTTGAGTGAAGAATCTAACACAAGCGATAGCCATTTATAGGAAAACGAGAACGACTGATCCTTAAACTTACAAGGTTATGATTGTCAAAATATGATTTTTACTTAGGTCCATTTGGTTGAACGTAAAACGTTTTCTAATAAAATTATCTTTTCAAAAAAATATTTTATATAGAAAAAAAACATTTCTTTAACAATTTTTGGTGTTTGGATGACAATGTGAAAATTTTTTGAAATAAATTTTTTTATTTTTAATATTGTTAATATGAGTTAAAAAACTAACAACAATTCAATTTATACTTAACAAGTAATTATAGTCAAGTAAGGATTATTTTGTTTAAAATTAATCTATAAGATAATATAATAGTAAAGCATCTGTAACTATAGATATAATATTGTGGGACCCAAAATGAAGTGAATATGAGTGAATAATAATTAAAACAAAAATAATTTAGTAAATGAAGTTAGAAAAATAGGTGTTTAAGGGTAATGTCACTATTAACCTACACTCATTAAGTCTGTAAATTTTTTTTTTTTAGCCAGATGGAGGAAAATTGAAAAATTATTTACATAGGAAGATTTTTTTTTGGTGTTTGACACTAAAAAAATTCTAAAACACTTATTTAAGTGTTGTAAATGAATATAACACAACAAAGTTTAATTGAGAACACATATCCACGTTTATCCCATGAAGTTTTGGCTAAGTACCTCTTTAAGCATTAGTAAGTCGAAGTTTAGGAATATTTTTATAGCGGCACAAGATGAGTAAATGTTTTCATAGTACCTACTCTTAATTTTAGCTTTTTTTATACCTGATTTTTTAAAAACCTATTTTGTTGTATATTCTCAATTGCTTTGTTACCTTTTTTTGAATTTTAGAAGCTAACATTAGGAGCAAATGATTTTCAGCTTTTTTAAATCAGTTTTTTACAAAATCATTAAGTTATTCAAAAAACAATCTTTAATGTGTGTAAATTATAATTCAAGTAAAAAATGAATGTCCACGGGGCATATTACTATTCACTAAAGCGTTATTAAGATATTTATATGCACAAACTTGTGTTGTAGC
The DNA here is from genome assembly GCA_024721245.1 of Mitragyna speciosa. Classification (NCBI taxonomy): domain Eukaryota; kingdom Viridiplantae; phylum Streptophyta; class Magnoliopsida; order Gentianales; family Rubiaceae; genus Mitragyna; species Mitragyna speciosa. The sequence continues at coordinate 2,650 of JAMWEH010002639.1, read as the reverse complement.
AAACAACTGTACGTCGTTTTGAGTCGGCCGCCATAAATTAACGTTGATATTAATTTGGACTCTAAAACTCCCATTTATAAAAGCTGAATTCAAGGTACGAACAATTGAGGATTTCGTTAGGATTAGGGACTAAACTGACTATCGCCGGCTTATTGTTTAGACTAATTTGCAAGGAGAATTTTTCATATCCTACTCGTACTAAATTCATCGTCCACATATCTTTAAATGAAGCTTTGCTTTTTTGTTTGTTAGGAGTGCTGTCCAATCTTTATTTGTTCCTTTAAATGATTACAAATTTAAATTTTATAGTCATGGGATTCTTTGTTACTTTTTGTATATTACAGTCGTGCTACACAATTTAAGTGAGTGACAAGTGTACTTTCACTAACTATATCTCTAAATATAGAAGCAAGTTTCACTTATTTAAGTGATGTAACATGAATATAATACAACAAAGTTTAATATCCACGTTTATCCCGTGAAGTTTTGGCAGAGTACCTTTTTAAGCCTTGGTGAGTTGAAGTTTAGGAATATTTTATAGTGGCACAAGATGGGTAAATGTTTTCATAGAGTTGCTCTTAATAGCTTTTTTCTACTTGATTTTAGCTTCTGATGTTTTGAAAATCTATTTTGTGATGTTCCCAATTACTTTGTTTACCTTTTTTGAAATTTTTAAGCTTAAATCGAGAAGCAAATGATTTTTAGCTTTTTAAAATCAATTTTTATAAAATCAGAAGCAATTCAAAACAAGCATTTAATGTGTGTAATTATAATTTCAAGTCAAAATTGAATGTCACGTACGCATATACTAGTCCTTTAAAACGGTTATTAAGAATTATATGTACAAACTTGTGTTGTAGTATACAACCTTGTAAGTCATTTTGATCGTCTGCCTATAAAATTCATGTTGATATTAATTGGACTCTAAATCCATTTATAAAGCCGAATTCAGGATATGAATCATTTGAGGATGTCGTTAGGATTTGGGACTAAACAATCTAAAAGCGCCTACTGTTTAGACTAATTTGCAAGGAGAATTTTCCTATCCTACTCCTACTAAATTCATAGTCCACATATATTTAAAATGAAGGCTTTGCTTTTTTGTTTGTTAGGAGTGCTGTCCAATTTTTATTTTTCCTTTAACTGATTACAAAATTATATTTTATTGGCTGGGGATTCTTTGTTACTTTTTGTATGTTACACTCGTGTTACACTACTTAAGTAAGTGACAAGCGTACTTCCACTATATCTCTAAGGACAAGAGCAAGTTTCACTTATTTATGTCATGTAACATGAATATAATACTACAAAGTTTAACCAAGATCCCATATCCCCGTTTATCCCGTGAAGTTTTGGCAGGACCTTGTTTAAGCCTTGGTTAGTTGAAGTTTAGGAATATTTTATAGCTACACAAAATGAGTAAATGTTTTCATATATTTTGCTTTTAGTAACTTTTTTCTATATGATTTTAGATTTCGATTTTTAAAAATCTATTTTGTGATGTTTTCAATTAGTTTGTTTACCTTTTTCTAGAATTTTTTTAAGCTAAAATCAGAAGCAAATAATTTTCAACTTTTTTAAAATCAGTTTTAATAAAAATCTGAAGCTATTCAAAACAAGCCTTTAATGTGTGTAGTTATAATTTCAAGTCAAAATTTGAATGTCATGCGCCTATACTATTAACTTAAAACGTGATTAAGAATTTATGTGTACGAATTTGTGTTGTGCTATACAACTTGTTAGTCGTTTTGGTCATTGATAAATAATAAATTTACCAATATTATTTTATATATTTTTATATGTTTTAGATGTTATTTTAGTATAATGATAGTACTTTTGGTTGCAAATGACTCATTTTCCAACAATTTATAAGAATTAGGGTTTTTACCGGAATTAGTTTTTGAGGTGGAATTTTTATTTGAGCAAATTGATGCACAATTTTTGTGTATAATTGAAGGTTCATCATACTTAAACTCATTTTGGATCAATTGAAGTCAAGAAGAATCAAATTGAAAGGTGATTCAAATAGTTAGGTTTGGATGAACAACTTAAAGGAATAATTGTGCAAAAATAATGAAAAAAATCCAATTCTTCATCAAAATGCGTGAAAATACATGAAAAATGCCTACACATATAGATGCCAGCTCAGCAAAAATCAAAACTCAAGTGGAGTTCACAATGAATGATCCGCAAGCCCGCGGATCGGCGAGTCGGCCGGACCTTTTTAGGGCTTCTACTTGCATCTTCTTCCAGCTATTTTTGTAGACATTTTTAGATGGGGATAGGATTTTGCAAGTGGGAGAATACATTGGAAGCATAAATGAAGACTTTTGTGCTCATTTAGAATCCCCAAGCAAATATTCATCATTTCCATGCATTAATGATTCATGCAAGTTGGAAAATGACTTGAGGAACATTTGTCTATAAATAGAAGGCCATTTGTAAAGCATTTAAAAAAAACAAGTTTTTAGTAGTAGAAAATAGTATTAGCTTAATTTTGTCCTAGTTTAGGTAGAGAATTAATAGAATTCTCTTCATCCTTCAATAGAATAGTGAGGAACATTGTAAGAGAGCTCTTGTAAGTTCAACTTTGAAGGTAAATAAGAAGAGAAGTTTTGTCCAAACTTTGGTTGAGAAATTCTTACACCTT
>JAMWEH010000872.1:0-22364 GCA_024721245.1 Mitragyna speciosa | reverse complement strand
AAGATGAAATTTGTTGCTCTCCATGGGAGAGAACATTACACAAGATGAAAAAGAGAAAATTTCAAGAGAGAAGAAGAATAATATCTACTGAATTTTCTTATGGAAGAGGTGTTCTTCCTTGGACCCAAAATCACGTTACTTTTCTTCTCTTCAAAGTAACGTTCCTCAAAAATTCCCTTCCATAATTTTTTCCTAACTTTTAGCAATCAAGTTCTTTCCAAATTCTACTCATGGAGAAAATATCCTAAGAATAAGGAAACAATAATAATAATAAAACAACTTCCTAACACAAATAGACTAATAGAAGGAAAGTCTATCCCAGCTATGACTCCAAATTGGAAGCTTTTGTGCAGGATTTTTTGGGTTTTTGGTCTTGGACATGAGGGTTAGACGCGCCCATGCCAACTTCATAGATGATTTTTGGGAAAATCTTTTAGTTTCCTTTTATCTCCTTCTTTATATATATTTCTGCAATTAACATCAATTTTACCAAATATGAGTAGAATCCATCAATTAGCACAATATTTGGTAATAATAAAAAGGAAATAAACATAAATCAATCCACTAATTTGCACCCTATCATAGGTCATGAAATCTTATACAAAGCGTACCTCATCAACCATTTGCTCATTTTCTTTGTCGGATATTTTACTAATTTTCAATTCAAACACTTTATGTTTGAGAATTTGGGCCCTATCTTATAGAATTTCAATCATCCATAGTTATTCTTCAATTGCTTTGCCAAATCCATAAACTTTTGCCTTGTAACTGTTTCAATGACCGATTTAGCTCCCTCACTAGTAGCAATCTTTCCTTTCATATAAAGATGCATTTTATTGAACTTCACTATATTCTCATATCTGGCACGATCAAATAGCAAGATCAATTGAATCTTCTTTATCTAAACTCATATTAATCCTCATGTCATTACAGTACGGGAACTTGTCCACATTTATCCAAGGCAAGAATTCACCATTGTCAATCAAATCTTGAATTTCATATTGAAGGGCATGGCAATTATCCGTTGAGTGATCTCAAATGTTAGAATGAAAGGCACAGATTTGGCTAGCATCATGTCTCTTGGAGGGTGGCCTTGGATTGCTAGATAAGGAATTGGTTTGAGTTTTTTCAATGCATGCAAGTCGTAATATATTTAAGACAAAGGCCTTGACAGTTGTTTAAAGATATGGTTTCTCGGTCTTGTTGCGCTTAGATTTCGGTTATAATGACGTTGAATAAGAGGAGGTATGATTTTCAGGTAAGGTATAAGGTCAAGATGGTTGCGAAATTGGGTAATGTTAATTTGTGGTTGCCTATACAGGAGAGTAATTTGGTGCATAAAATGTAAGGGAGGTAGTGAATAGGACCTGTGTGTGTTACCCAATCGACTTATTTTTATCACAGCAATAACCATATCTTCTCCTTGTTGGAGAGTATATTCCATCTAATGGCTATCTATTGGAAATATTAACTCAATAAATCTTCTGCATAACTGAAATTATAATTTGGAAGCGTCTCAAGGTATTACTCTATTGGAATTCTATTTTGAGAATAAGAAATAAATAATTAGTCAAATGAAAGTTGGCACTAAATGCTTACTCCTAAACTAATCAAAGTGGTAAAACATATTAGTAAACATATTAACATTGCCATTATTAGGTGAAATCTAATCACTGGCTTTTCCTGTCAACTTGAATGGTCATGATGCCAAATTTGTTCCATAAGTACAAATTAATTAATTGGTTGAATTAATAATAAATTAATGTGTTAATTTATCTAGCTCTCAATTATTTAGTGAGCGATAATATGGCTTATTTCCAATGTGGATGGAAACTTAATGGGCAACGTGCCATAAAGAATAAGATCTCAGGATTAAATTGTTCTTAAAATAAATACGAGAAACTTTTGGTTAATAATGAGATAAATTAATCTTAGGGGCTTATATGAACTTAATCTAAGCCTTGGAAAACAAATTATTAATTTCCTCTTGGAATTACACTGCTGATTTCTATCTTGGAAATTAAATCCCAATTTCCTTTTGGAATTGAACTTATTAATTCCTATCAAACTATGAATAGTTAGCTATAAAACAACTATCAACTCAAGATCACACAAAGAATTGTGTGAGAACATTTAGGAGCCGAGTTTTAGAGAGAGAAAGAGACGATTTTAGCGAGAGAAAATTATTCTCTCTATCTCTTCTCTATCATGGTTTTTCTCTTTCTCTCTTTCCCTCTTTATGATTTTGCAAACATAGTTTGAGCGTTGGTTCTCTTCCTCCTCCATTTTTTTATCATTACTTGATCTTAAGAGAGTTAGGACTCAAAAGGCTAAGGCTAGACAGACCTTGAAGATTCTTAGTGATCTTGTTGGTATAGATACTGGCTTGACACTTGTGGAGCTTTTTGAAGTAGAATGTTCATCTTCAAGTAACCTCAACTACCTTTAACATAGTAAATCATCTTGTGATGGTATATTCTTTATAAACTCCTTTTAATTCATATCGTTATGTCATTGCTCGGTCTATGAGTAATAAAAATTTAAACTTTTGCTGTGCTACTGGGTTGAGCCAACTTTTATTAACCTACATGGCTTGGTTATTTACTCGTCATAAATTATGATTTGATTATAAGTGATAGTCTTGGAGTTTTTTTTTTTTTCAAGAAAAACTATTAAAAATTCTAAGTGCTCGGCTTTTCAAGAGAAGTTCTTATTTTTGAAAAATTATTTTTAAAGATTATTTTTGATTAAATAAGAAAAATCCTTAGAGTTATTGTTGAGTTTTAAAACTGAGTTTTATGTTTGGAAATTGTTCAAAACAAGGATTTAACAAATTATGGAATTTAGGTTTAAACCCTAATCCAATAAACCGATTTATGTATATATATATATATATATATATATATAAATTAATACTGATCTGGTCTCCGAACTAGTGGCCTGGTCAGACCAAGGTTGAACTGTCTGATTAGGACACATAAGAATTGACAAAAAAAAAAGAAAAAAAGAAACGACACCATGCATTGCACGATACTGGCAGATTCTGCCAGCTAGTGACGTTAACCACTTGCCAGCGGTTTTTGGCCGGTGAAACTGCGGCTACTTTTGGCGAGCGAAATTGTGGCCGTTTTGGCCGGTGAAACTGTGCTGATGGTGGCAGCTAGTGATGCTGGAATGTCCAGCACTCTCTGTTCTTCATCCATAAACTTGACCTCAGATTAAGACTAGAACAATTATCGGGACAAATAGTTAAGCTAGATACAAAGATTATCCAATAAATATTTCCATGATAAATACTTGTACACTAATGTATATTTTACATTTAAGAAGTGTACATAAAATACACTAGAGTTTCTTCATACTTTCTTCTGTGATTGACAACTTTATTAATCCATCAAAGATTGACAACTGTTTTAAACCCAACTCATAGAGGGCGCCAAGTTAAACCTATTGAAAATTGCAAACTAGTTACTCCTACAATACTTATTCCCTCTAGAAATTTCTGCTTCTATGCGCTGGCTGTTGCATATTAGGCTTGGGCTACCATTCCATGAATTACTTTTGCCATTTGAAATTTTTTACTTATTCCATGCGGGCTATTGCATGCTTTATTAATTCATATTAGAGGACTTTGTCTTGCTCAAGCTACCAATCATCAAATGGATGCTTATATTTGTAACTATGTATAAGGATATGTGCTCCATATACTATTTGAGGGGTGTCTTAATAGGACTCTAATAATGTTTATTTAAAAGTCTGACAAATATTAAATATTACCACTCAGACAAAGCATGGGAATAGGAACTAGTGTCTCATATAAAAAAGAGATAGCACCCTACCAAATTGATGTGGACGCCTTGTTCTTTCATAACATCATAGGCCATTTGATTGATAGTGTTGTAAAGTGAAAGATAACATATTTTCATGTAGTCTGGAAGTTGATCCATCCCCTGGATATCCCATCTGAAAAGTCAACATAAAAATTGTAATATTTTTAGTCCAAAAAAAAAAAAAAAAAGCACGGTGTCAACTGCATTTCTAAACTGTATCCAACCTTTGAACAGCATCAGTGAAGAGTTCCAGTTCATTCAATGTACCATAAACATCGTATATATCATCCACTATAATTATAAGTGTGAAGGCATGTAAATTAATTTACCGAATACTAATGGTTTCGTTATTTGAATTACATAGTTAATTATTGGTACAACTATTGAAGTTAGGAAGTGTAGTGATGTGGTGGTTAAATTGGACAAATCTAACGGTAAATTTCTCACACTTGAAGATCCTAGAACCTAATAGTGATAATGCTAGTAATTAACTAAGTCTCGATTGTTCACATTGCCACCTAATTTCAACCGTCTAAATCAATTATATGTGTGTTAATATTATGGTAAAAATTAATTTGGATAGGTGATATTAGTGATTAAATTAGTACATTTAGTTCACTATGTTATAGTGATCGTGTATGGTTGCATGTGTAATAGGCAAAATGATTTGAATTAATGAATGAAGTAATTATCCATTTTATGAAAAAAAATGGTAAACTAAAAGGAAAAAAAAACAGAAAGAATAGAGAAACATCAAAGTCGGCTAACATTTTTCTTAAAGCAAGTAGGAGGTGGCCAACCTTGGATCAAAGGAGAGAATGGGGTGATTAGTCATCACCAAGATTTGGCCCACCTTAAGGCCCTGTTCTTAATAGATTTTTTAACTAACTTTTAGATTATAGATTACAATAATCTGTATTAATAGTGCTATCAATTAAATTCTAAATTAGATTTTAAATTTTTGTACAACTAATTTGAGATTATTTAGTTGTACAAAAAATCTAAAATCTAATTTCGGATTTAATTGATAGCACTATTAATACATATTATTGTTAATCTATAATCTAAAAACTAGGTTAAAAAATCTATTGAGAACATGGCCTAAATATGGTCAAATGAAAAGGAAAAACAAATAAACAAAAGAGAGAAAATTGGGAGAATTGGTAGGGAAGCTGAGAGAATGATTGAGCACAAGTTCAAGAACAAAACAAGAAAAGATAACCCAAGCCAAAGCAGGCAAAGTTAAAGGCAAAACTATGTCTTGCAAGGAGTGAAGGTAACTCCATTTCACCCTTTATGTATTATGTAAGTTACTGAGATTACAAGCCTTAAACATGCTGATTTGGGCCAAGAAATTCAACTGGAAAATGGATAAGTTAAAGCAAAATTGAATAGAAGTTGCATGAGCCCGTGTATGCTAGAGTTCTGAGTAGTCTTGGTAAATTGACTATGACTTGCTGTAGAAAACTTAGAATTGAATGATTCTTGTTGTTTTGACTAGCTTCGCAGAGCTTTCTATAGGTATAAATATCTATATTTGATTCAAAGTGTATGGACCTCAGGATGACCCAAACTTTGACTGAAAGTCAGCTCTGAACATAAATGGGTTTGGTAGTTTGTCATGTTGCAGTGGAAATTTAACCAGGTTACAATTAGATTCAGGACATGGTTCCTTTTGGAAACTTGTTATACATTGAATGTAGTTTACATAGGTGCAAATTTTATGATTTTTCATTCAGTATAACTTGAGATATGTTGAATTTTGAATGAACTGTGGTTGAAGGATTCGTGCTGCAGACATGCTAGACCAGTTTTAGTAAATTCGTTATAACTTGGTGCATAAAGATTCAAATCGAGTGAATCTTGTTGTGTTAGAAAATAGACTCACATGGATTTCTAATGGTGTGGGTCTCATATACTAGTTCTGTATGGATTAATACTAGAAATTTGAGCAAATTGGACTGAAAACCAGCCCTGCGTAAACAGTATTGATGATGAGCTTAATTGGGGGCTGATTTTGAACTTGTTCTAGTTGGAATTTGAGTTGATGATCTTCACAAAAGTTGTAGTCCTCAAAAAGTAATTTCAAACCACGTAACCCCAATTCCCTGGTTCTTGGTGGATTGACCCCAACAAGGGCATTATTTTTTCTCAAAGCCAACCCTGCGCAAACAGGGTTGGTGAAGCACTAGGTTGCGGACTAATTTTGGAGTGGTTTTTGTTAGAATTTGACCTGGAATAGTCCTTGAAATATAGTTTCTAGCTATACAATCACTTTTCTCATACAATTGTCAATTGAGAGTTATAACCGGTTGAAAATGGGTACTCAATGAAACTACAAACATGTTTTAAAGGAGAAGGAACATATTTGTGATGTCAATTTGATCGACTTTTGAATAGAATTACGATTTGGTTTCTTAAAGAAAAATGTAATAAAATGAGTCTAGTTTCTAAGGGTACAAAAGATTGTGGGAATTGGTGGTGTAGCGACTAAGTAAGGCTTGTTTGAACAAGCTTGTATTAGGTGGTACTGAGGTCGTAGTTAAGTCCTTGACCTCCCATTTGAAGGAAAATATATATAGGTGATAGAAATAATAAAAAATAAGTCAAAACAAAACAAAACTATTAAGTACCAATAGTTATTCATTCACTTGGATTTATTGTTAATCAATGCACTTCTTACTTATAGGTGCTTCGGACCCTCAAGGAACAGACATGAAAAGAACTTGAGGAAACCTAAAAATTGCTTGTGAGTATCCATTAAATTATTTTGTTTACCAATTTTAGTTTTTACAAAAACTACGTGAATTCTTGTAGAAGTTAATTGACCTTTTCTAATATAAACACTTTGATCTCCCAGCGAGTTGTTTATGTGATATATGATTAGCATGCATTTACGTGAAATGTATGACCGCCGGTGAGTCTTTTATACATGTGTTGACTAGTCAAGATTATAATTTGTCATTATATAACTTGATATTATATTTGCCACTTGTACCTGGTTTTAAATATTGGTGGTACTTGATATAAGTCCAATTGTGTACTTTATCTCATCGGCAGTACTTGTACTTGTTAAATTCAAAGTGTGCACATGTGCATGCTATATTTGTGCATGATTTGGGGCCCGACCTTGATAGTTGGTCTTGGTTGAGCCGGCAGCGGGCCTGGTCACTAAGTTTTGACTACCTTGGTCTCTCGGCACCTTTCAGCCTGCAAGGAGATTTTGTAGGTTAAGGAGGTGTACGAGAAAAGTACTTGGGTAGAACTCGAGCTACCAAAACGATGTAGTGCCAAAGGCAATAAAATTGGTGAAGAGCCGAAGGCCAACGTACTTGATTCGCCCATGGGCAATACTTGACATGACAATCCTGTATCCTTTTATGGTTCTTGAGTACACGTTATTTGATTTAGTTATATTCTTTTATGCTATTAATGCGAATGAATTTCTATCCAACTAAACAATTTTAAAAGATATTTCCAACATGGTTTTAAAATGGACCTGGGCTATAAGCTCACCCTTCGTTAAATTTGTTTTCCTTATAGGTGCTAACCCATGGAAAATAGGGCAAGAAGTGAAAAGAGAGGGTTTTCCTTTGTTTAGGATTAGCTGTCAAATAAATGTAATTTGAGATTCAAGTAGCTCAAATGTTTAATTATTTTTAAAGATATATGTAACTTTTAGCGTTTGATTATATTTCTTGTGTATGACTGTTTGTACTTGAGTCCTGGTGCGAGTCAAGCAGGCGTCCCGATCAGAGTTCTGGAGTAGGACCTGGTTGGGGGCGTCACAATAGGAGCTCCGATCTTTGTCACCATTCTTCTACAATACCCATGTTCAAGATCAGAAATTCCTCCAAGCGTCCAAACAAAATTTTCTGCCAGCCTGTCCCTAGCAAAATTCATCTTTTCTGCTAGACATGTACTCTTCCACCATCTAAAACAAATCCACAAGATAATTATATATAATTCTTATGTCTAAAAAGTCATGAGGCCCTCAGAATTTAAATTATTCCTTGTAGCAATTTATTAGAGGATATGCATACAATACAAGGTGTAAAACCATATTATAAATTCTTTTGTGGCTAATACATCAACATAAATGAATTTGATGAGTATACTTTATGAAATCCTTTTATAAAAGTAAAATGGAGCTTATAGAATGTAGTAATTGATTTATTCTTTTTTGGAAATCGATTAAAATGAACAAATAATTTGGTAATCGATCCTTAACATAAAATTTAGGTTATTAATCAAATAACTATTCGAGACATTGAAAAGCAAAACCGGTATTGAACAAAAAATGGTTCATGCAACCTCATACAATTACCTTTAGATGATGCATGCCACAACATAGACGTTCTTTTGGCAAGATTATACCATAACATGAAATATTGCATTGTCAACCTCTTCCCGAATGTACTAAAAAACGGCTGAGAAGTGCATGAAATAGTATCGATTGAACACTTGCCTTGACATATTTTTGAGATCATTCTGGTATGTTGCTTGAACAATGTTGAAGTTTAATTTTGCAAGCTCAAGCGGAACAGGATTCATGTATGGTCTTTTCTCATATTTTGATGGTATATTCGACCTAAATCTGAGTGGATTTTGTTCTGAAAATGATAAGATAAGCCAAGCCTTTGCAAGTTATCAATTAACTCCAATTGACTTAGCAACTCTGTTTCTTGATCCATCATTATCTTCACTTTGATCCTTTAGCACATTTGTCACACTCCTCCCGAAAGTCTAGAACCTAACAACGCCACACACTTATGCTTGAACATAAGCATGTAAGGCTAATTATATAAAACTAAAAATAAAATCAATAAAACTTCCTTGAATAAAATCCAATGCGTGAATTATGTTCAAAAAATAATCATGAACAACTACCAATAATCCTCAAAATGAATTAAACAATCCAAAGAAAGTTTCCACAAATTTAAATTGTTATAGTCTACTAAGCTACTAGCGCACTCCCTAAATGCCACTCCTCATGTTGACTCTTCTTCCTCTGAAAAAAATATAATAATGGGATGAGTAAACATACCCAGTAAGTAGATCAACCCAACTAAAGGATCAAACAAAACAAAACATTTTGCCACAAAACAAATTTTCATAATAAAATTCAGATTCATAGTCAAACAATTTCAAATCTCAATATTTTGTCCTTAAGGCCGTATATACAAACTCATATTTACATTCACAAGGATCCCGGGTCTATACAAATGCCACAGTTAACCCCCTGAGGCAGGGTCCAGAAAATACAGCCCAAAGAACATAAATAATTTGATTTAACATTCAATAATCAATAATATTCAAATCAAAACACATGCTCTCTTCATAATTCGAAATTAAAGTTTTATTCAAAAAGTATAAGAGGCATCAAAATTACTTTCAATCCATTTTTAGGGGTGTTCAATCCCATAGAAAGGTATCACCACTTACCTGATACTCCAAAGCTCAACAATATCACCAATATGTTCAAAATCCTAAAATGAGACACATTAACACAAATAAATAAACTATGGATTTACAAAAGAATACAATGCATGATCTCTCTAACCTCTCCCTACATTCAACTACCCGTTGGTATAGCTAAAATCCCTAAAGAAGTAATTAAAAATCATTTTTTGAATGTTCTGTAATTTTTCTATATCCAGATAAGACTTCATATATTTTTTCCTGAAAATTGTAAATGGAGGTGAGATACACCACCACTGAAAAAAGGTTCCAAAATCAATTTAAACATACTGTAAATTTTGCGGACCAAAGTATTGTAAGGATAAATTTCACTCTCCAAAATACTCTAAAAACAAGGATATTTGATTTTTCTATCAAAGTTACAGCTTCTGTGTCGCGCCCCATTTTTCGAAAAGAACTAAGTTAAAGTCGAAAAAAATGAAAAGGAAGATGTTAAATGTGGTTGTGTTTATTGGAAAAAGAAGCGTGTAAATTTCTTGTAAAAATAATTTTTAGAAAAATACTTTGTAAAAGATAATTCGATAAAAATGTGACAAACAAATACTTTATTTTTAAAATAAAAGAAAAAGGGCCTAAAATGGGACTTTGAAAATGCGACGATTTTTGGGCCCGAAAATAGAGTCTAAAAAGGGTTTTTTAGTGAAAAAGGAGTCGCCACTTGGTATTGAGTTTTGGTGTACCAAGTCACCCGAAAATATTTTATAAAAGGTAAGAAAATCAAAATGCTTTATTTAAAGAAATGGTTTTTGGAAAAAATAAGGAAAAACAAGAAAACCCTTTTAGACGACTCCAGGTCTTTGAAAAACAAGAGAAAAAGGTTCGGGAGTCACAGTTGAAGAAAGGGAAGGCAAAGGCTCGCGCCTAAGGCACCCTTTCAACCTAGCCGAAACTAGTTGCGAGGTTTAGTCTAAATTTTCCTAATATAACCCTAAGATTTTATCGCATTTGGATGCAACTATATGAATGCAAATCTAATCCTAAAAATGAATATCGTTAAGGGACAAAATATTCCATTGAGGTTTAGTCGGAATTACCGCATTAATTGCGAAACCCGAATGTAGACCTCGACGGAGTCACGAGTTTAGGTGCGAAAATAGGAATGCAAAAGAAAAGGAAAATAGTAGTATAGATAGTAAGTGAACAAAGAAAGTGGGAATGCAAACATAACGGGTACGGGGACTAATAGACTCGTGACTAAATGTTTCTACTCACGGAGGGGGGAACGACATGTACGCCATCGCTTCCCACGTGAGTAGATGACTATTTCTTAGTCAAAATCACGCAAATGACCTAAAATTCTATGTGTAGTGGAATCTAAATGTTATGTACCAAATAGATGTTAAAATAAGTAATAAGTTATAAAGTATATATAAAAATTCATAGAAAATGGAAAAAAAGCCTAAAAAAGATAAAATGTGTGTGAAGTGTCATGAAATGCACACGAAAATGATCCTAAGGCTAAAATGACCTAAAGGCTTAGCATTGGACTAGCCCATTTTCTATAAGTTCTCCGCTAGCGTTGGACTAGCGAAGAAAACGGAATTAATCACAACTAGCGTTGGACTAGTGTGACGACGATACACATATATAATTAAAGCAAGTAAATAAATAAAGCATGTATTAAAGCAATAATCACATAAAAGCAAATAATAGCACATAGGAGCACATAACACATAGGCATGATATTCTAGATGCAAAGTCCTAAAGAAAGCAAATAAGACACATAAGCACATAGCACACAAAGCCCTAACTATTACACCGGAGAATAACCTAATTACAATCTAAAAATAGAAAAAGAATAAAAGATATCCTATCTAACCTATCTATTACACTTTCTATCTAAAATACAAAATTTAATTTTTGTTAACTAGATATACACTATCTACTACATTAACTATCTAAATACAGAATTTTTGCTCAATAGAATATTACCTATCTATTACATTTCTTTGAATAATCAAAAATTAATTTCTAATAAATAACATGGCATAACTAAATAAACACTCACATATGTATAAAAATTATAAGCAAAAGGAGATAAAAAAAAACATATAGAAAAACACGTAGCAACACGTAGGAGCACATAAAGAGAAATAAAAGGGTAATCGAGGTACCTCCCATTCGTAAACCCGGTATAAATTGCTAAGAAAATCAACAAACATGTCAAGGTACCACTATTTAAAGTATAAAATATGAAATACTTAAAAATTGAGCATAAAATGTCGATTTCGAACAAATTAGGGACTTAGAATAAAATTCAACAAGTATCTAGGGCTTAAAACTAAGATTTCAACAAGTATAGGGACTTAAACTAAAATTCCAGCAAGTATAATGACTTAAATAAAAATTTCAGCAAGTTTTGGGGGACAAAAAATAAAATTTCAGCAAGTATTCTAAGGCAAAATAAATTCTAGCAATGTTGGGAGGGACAAAAATGAAATTCCAGCAAGGATTGGGGACAAAAATGCAAAAATTCCAGCAATATTCTAAGACAAAATAGAATTTCCAGCAATGTAGGGTACAAAATAAAATTCCAGCAACGTTTGGGTACAAAATAAAATTCCAGCAAGGTTTGGGGGCAAAAATGCAAAATTCCCGCAATATTCTAAGACAAAATATAATTTCCAACAATGTTAGGGGTACAAAATAAAATTCAGCAAGTAAAAAATGTAAAATTCCAGCAATATTCTAAGACAAAATATAATTTCCAGCAATGTTGGGGTACAAAATAAAATTCCAGCCAGGTTTGGGGGCAAAAATGTAAAATTCCAGCAATATTCTAAGACAAAATATAATTTTCAGCAATGTAGGGGTACAAAATAAAATTCCAGCAAGGTTTGGGGGCAAAAATGTAAAATTCCAGCAATATTCTAAGACAAAATATAATTTCCAGCAATGCTGGGGTACAAAATAAAATTCCAGCCAGGTTTGGGGGCAAAAATGTAAAATTCAGCAACATGAGGGGTATAGAATTATAATTTCTAGACATATTAGAACATATTGTAATTAACTTAGATATAATCGAAAGAAATTACAAAATTCTAGGAGCCAACCAAAATAAAATGAGGACTTAAATAAAGTAAACTAAAGTATTGAGCGGCATAATTAAACAATTAAGCATTTAAGGGGAGCAAAATGTAATATAATCAAATGAAGATAATGAAAATAAATAACTAAAGGAAAAAAAAAATTAAGTTTCGGCTACAATTTCTTTTCTCATCCTCGGTTTTCCCCTCTTTAGATTTTTCTCTTCGGCCTCCCTCTCTTCGGATTTTTCTCTTCACTCTCTGTCCTCGGATTTTTCTCCTCGGCCATTTTCTCTTCGGATTTTTCTCTTCACTCTCTGTCCTCGGATTTTTTCTCCTCGACCATTTTCTCTTCGGCCATTCTCCTCGGATTTTTCTCCTCGGCCATTCTCCTCGGCCATTTTCTCTTCGGATTTTTCTCTTCACTCTCTGTCCTCGGATTTTTTCTCCTCGGCCATTTTCTCTTCGGCCATTCTCCTCGGATTTTTCTCCTCGGCCATTCTCCTCGGCCATTTTCTCTTCGGCCATTTTTCTTCGGCCATTTATCCTTCTCTTCTTCTCTTCGGCTCACTCACTCACTCTTTTCTTCTCTTCTTCTCTTCGATCTGCTCACTCTCACTCTCCGGCTCCTCTTCTCTCCGGACGATACTCTAGTTTTTTCTTTCTTTCTCTCAGCTTCTCTCTCTCCGTTCTTCCTAGTTAACTTTCCTTTTTCTCACCCGAAATTTTTTCTTTTTTTAATCAATCTTTAATTTCTTCATGAAACACGATTGTCTAAACTCAAATAGCAAGGATATCGAAATTATGGATTAAGCGGCAATAATTCAGAAATTCTAAGCAGGAACATCATGAAATTTATGGTATGCAAAAATTAGTTTAAAAGGACTGAGAACCTTACCTGGTTTGGCTGAGAAATTGGTGGAACTTGGCAACGCTGGTGGATTGATTTTGGCAGCTGATGGTGGTGTAATCGTGTGTATGCAGTGAGAGCCGAGAGGGAGAAAAGAAGAAAAAAGTGTCTGTGTTTTTCTTGAGAGAAAAAAAAGAACTGATGATGTCTGTGTGTGTTGATCGGTTGTCTGTAAAAAAATGAGAGCCAAAGTGTTTTTTTGTAGGTGTGGAGTGGGTGAGGAAGGAACAAAACTCATCCAAAATCCCCTCAAAATCCGTTTTTTGCAGGGGTTGGTTTGATTTTCCTGCTGGCTGCGTGCAGCAGCTGCAGAAACACTGCAGCTGCTGTAGCAGCGTCTTTTTTTTTTTTTTTTTACTCCGTTTGTTTTTCTATGTCCCTGATAAAATAAAATACACTAATATCTACCTAGTGAAATTACCATTTTGTCCCTGATACGACGAATTAGATATAATACGCGAAAATTGTACTCGACCCCCGAAAAATGAAAAAAATACCTCCTAAAATAAAGTAACACACATATTTGTATAAAAGGTGTGTCAAAATTTGGTGTCTACATTCTGAAAAATTACAGTAAATATATACATAAATAGAGAATGAAAAATAGAAGTTTCCCTCAAAATTTGGTAGCAATCGGAGTTATCCACAACTCACACTCTCCTTCACTCTCCTAAAACCGTGACTGGGTTTTGCAAACCTAGTTCTTCATAAATCTGGAAAATTTCCAGATTTCGAATTTCAGATGGGCAACTTCATGGCTTCGTATCTCTCTCTACAGAAGGGCTATGGACATGAGGTTGGTGCCAAATGAAAGATCTCACATCCCTCTACAAAACCCACCCAAGGTCTACTGGTAGCCAGCGCCGGTGAGGAATTTTCTGGTATCGAAAGTTGACCCCTCAATCATGGTGAAAACTTAGGATGCTAAACTTCAAAAATTGATTTATCTCAATCTACCCAACAAAATTGAAATCCGTAAAGTGGGTTAGATTCATAGTGAAGAGAAAAATATTTTGACACTAATTTGGTCACCGGAATCTCACCGGAATCTTGCTGGAATTTAGTTTTCTCTCTCTTCTAATGTTTAAACTATACCCAAATAACTCTCAAATGCAAAATAACCATAAAAAAGCTTAAAATCTTACCTTTAATTGCCCAAAATAGTAGAAAATTGATCTTCTCCATGTTCTCCCAGGTGTTATAGCCTCCCTCTAAGAATTTCTCTCTATAAACCTCTTAAAAGAAAAGAATATATTAATGCTAAAGAAACCCTAATTATTTATTTAACTCTTAGGTTTGTGAGTTTAAACTAATGACCCATAGGCCCAAAATAACTTAAGGATAAAAGTAACTAATTTACTTAAGCCCATTATTTTGGCCCGGGTATTACAACATTAGACCGATTTATGTGTCTCTTCCTGCATTATGTATAGATGTTTCACTTAACTGAGCAAGAAAAACATTCATTAAAATAGAAGTTTATTCTTTTTTTTTGAAGTTTATTCTTCTTACCAAAAAAAAAAAAGAAAAAAAAAGCAAAAGATGAAAACAATAGTTACTGCATATTCGTTTCTTAGTGACTGAACATCATTGAAATCCCAATTTGGAGGCTCATAATTTGCTTATCGTCTAGGTGGTGACTTATCATCAACTTTGGTGCTTCCAATAGTTTTTTTAGTGCAATTGAGACCACTAGAGCCTGCAACCAAGACCACCAGAGCCTGCAGCTGCAGAAATCAACCTTTGATTATATTCTCAAAATATAGAGATGAAGTGAAATGGTGATTTGGTGCTAAGATATATCACGAACTTTCTGAGCTTTGTTTTTAATTCCCACTAGTTTTCCTATGTGGGAAATGAAATATTTAAAGTGAACTAATGGTCCTAGGTTGCTACCGTTGAGTGAAGAATCTAACACAAGCGATAGCATTTATAGGAAAACGAGAACGACTGATCCTTAAACTTACAAGGTTATGATTGTCAAAATATGATTTTTACTTAGGTCCATTTGGTTGAACGTAAAACGTTTTCTAATAAAATTATCTTTTCAAAAAAATATTTTATATAGAAAAAAAACATTTCTTTAACAATTTTTTGGTGTTTGGATGACAATGTGAAAATTTTTTGAAATAAATTTTTTTATTTTTAATATTGTTAATATGAGTTAAAAAACTAACAACAATTCAATTTATACTTAACAAGTAATTATAGTCAAGTAAGGATTATTTTGTTTAAAATTAATCTATAAGATAATATAATAGTAAAGCATCTGTAACTATAGATATAATATTGTGGGACCCAAAATGAAGTGAATATGAGTGAATAATAATTAAAACAAAAATAATTTAGTAAATGAAGTTAGAAAAATAGGTGTTTAAGGGTAATGTCAGTATTAACCTACACTCATTAAGTCTGTAAATTTTTTTTTTTTAGCCAGATGGAGGAAAATTGAAAAATTATTTACATAGGAAGATTTTTTTTGGTGTTTGACACTAAAAAAATTCTAAAACACTTATTTAAGTGTTGTAAATGAATATAACACAACAAAGTTTAATTGAGAACACATATCCACGTTTATCCCATGAAGTTTTGGCTAAGTACCTCTTTAAGCATTAGTAAGTCGAAGTTTAGGAATATTTTATAGCGGCACAAGATGAGTAAATGTTTTCATAGTACCTACTCTTAATAGCTTTTTACCTGATTTTTTAAAAACCTATTTTGTGATATTCTCAATTGCTTTGTTTACCTTTTTTTGAATTTTAGAAGCTAAAATTAGGAGCAAATGATTTTCAGCTTTTTTAAAATCAGTTTTTACAAAAATCATAAGTTATTCAAAACAATCCTTTAATGTGTGTAATTATAATTTCAAGTAAAAAATTGAATGTCACGCGCATATACTATTCACTTAAAGCGTTATTAAGAATTTATATGCACAAACTTGTGTTGTAGCATACAACTTGTAAGTCGTTTTGATCGTCCGCCATAAAATTAATGTTGATATTAATTTGGACTCTAAACCCCATTTATAAAGCTGAATTCAAGGTACGAATCAATTTGAGGATGTCGTTAGGATTAGGGACTAAACTGATCTATAAGCCGCCTATTGTTTAGACTAATTTGCAAGGAGAATTTTTCATATCCTACTCGTACTAAATTCATCGTCCACATATCTTTAAATGAAGCTTTGCTTTTTTGTTTGTTAGGAGTGCTGTCCAATCTTTATTTGTTCCTTTAAATGATTACAAATTTAAATTTTATAGTCATGGGATTCTTTGTTACTTTTTGTATATTACAGTCGTGCTACACAATTTAAGTGAGTGACAAGTGTACTTTCACTAACTATATCTCTAAATATAGAAGCAAGTTTCACTTATTTAAGTGATGTAACATGAATATAATACAACAAAGTTTAATATCCACGTTTATCCCGTGAAGTTTTGGCAGAGTACCTTTTTAAGCCTTGGTGAGTTGAAGTTTAGGAATATTTTATAGTGGCACAAGATGGGTAAATGTTTTCATAGAGTTGCTCTTAATAGCTTTTTTCTACTTGATTTTAGCTTCTGATGTTTTGAAAATCTATTTTGTGATGTTCCCAATTACTTTGTTTACCTTTTTCTGAAATTTTTAAGCTAAAATCGAGAGCAAAAGATTTTTAGCATTTTTAAAATCAATTTTTATAAAAATCAGAAGCAATTCAAAACAAGCATTTAATGTGTGTAATTATAATTTCCAGTCAAAACTTGAATCTCACGTACCCATACTATTCTCTTAAAACGTGATAAGGAATTTATATGTACAAACTTGTGTTATAGTATACAAGCTGTAAGTCATTCTGATCATCTGCCATAAAATTCATGTGGATATTAATTCGGACTCTAAATCCTATTTATAAATCCGAATTCAGGATATAAATCAATTTGAGGATGTTGTTAGGATTGGGGACTAAACCAATCTAGAAGTCGCCTACTGTTTAGACTAATTTGCAAGGAGAATTTTTCCTATCCTACTCATACTTAATTCATAGTCTAGATATATTTAAATGAAGCTTTGCTTTTTTGTTTGTTAGGAGTGTTGTCCAATTTTTATTTGTTCCTTTAAATGATTACAAAATTATATTTTATTGGCTGGGGATTCTTTGTTACTTTTTGTATGTTACACTCGTGTTACACTACTTAAGTAAGTGACAAGCGTACTTCCACTATATCTCTAAGGACAAGAGCAAGTTTCACTTATTTATGTCATGTAACATGAATATAATACTACAAAGTTTAACCAAGATCCCATATCCCCGTTTATCCCGTGAAGTTTTGGCAGGACCTTGTTTAAGCCTTGGTTAGTTGAAGTTTAGGAATATTTTATAGCTACACAAAATGAGTAAATGTTTTCATATATTTTGCTTTTAGTAACTTTTTTCTATATGATTTTAGATTTCGATTTTTTAAAAATCTATTTTGTGATGTTTTCAATTAGTTTGTTTACCTTTTTCTAGAATTTTTTTAAGCTAAAATCAGAAGCAAATAATTTTCAACTTTTTTAAAATCAGTTTTAATAAAAATCTGAAGCTATTCAAAACAAGCCTTTAATGTGTGTAGTTATAATTTCAAGTCAAAAATTGAATGTCATGCGCCTATACTATTAACTTAAAACGTGATTAAGAATTTATGTGTACGAATTTGTGTTGTGCTATACAACTTGTTAGTCGTTTTGGTCATTGATAAATAATAAATTTACCAATATTATTTTATATATTTTATATGTTTTAGATGTTATTTTAGTATAATGATAGTACTTTTGGTTGCAAATGACTCATTTTCCAACAATTTATAAGAATTAGGGTTTTTACCGGAATTAGTTTTTGAGGTGGAATTTTTATTTGAGCAAATTGATGCACAATTTTTGTGTATAATTGAAGGTTCATCATACTTAAACTCATTTTGGATCAATTGAAGTCAAGAAGAATCAAATTGAAAGGTGATTCAAATAGTTAGGTTTGGATGAACAACTTAAAGGAATAATTGTGCAAAAATAATGAAAAAAATCCAATTCTTCATCAAAATGCGTGAAAATACATGAAAAATGCCTACACATATAGATGCCAGCTCAGCAAAAATCAAAACTCAAGTGGAGTTCACAATGAATGATCCGCAAGCCCGCGGATCGGCGAGTCGGCCGGACCTTTTTAGGGCTTCTACTTGCATCTTCTTCCAGCTATTTTTGTAGACATTTTTAGATGGGGATAGGATTTTGCAAGTGGGAGAATACATTGGAAGCATAAATGAAGACTTTTGTGCTCATTTAGAATCCCCAAGCAAATATTCATCATTTCCATGCATTAATGATTCATGCAAGTTGGAAAATGACTTGAGGAACATTTGTCTATAAATAGAAGCCATTTGTAAAGCATTTAAAAAAAACAAGTTTTTAGTAGTAGAAAATAGTATTAGCTTAATTTTGTCCTAGTTTAGGTAGAGAATTAATAGAATTCTCTTCATCCTTCAATAGAATAGTGAGGAACATTGTAAGAGAGCTCTTGTAAGTTCAACTTTGAAGGTAAATAAGAAGAGAAGTTTTGTCCAAACTTTGGTTGAGAAATTCTTACACCTTTCTATTTACTTTCCATTGTTGAAATGAATTCTTGCCTTGAAGTTCTACTTTTAGTTGTTTCATTAGTCATGATTCACTAAAAGCTTCATCTAAGAATATAGATGAAGCTAATGAATTCAAGAGCATGACTTATATTGTCAAAACTTGATAAGCTTGCACTTTATTTATTTACTTGTTCAAGTTTTAACACTTGTTTTTGCTTGGCCAACTTAAACAAGTCATTTAGTTGCTACTTGACATTGAGAAATACATGTAACAATGGAAAATGAACAAGTAATGCTTAAGTAGTTCATATAAGAAGAACGGATGCTTAACTGAAATCAATACAATTCATGTTTTTATAAGCTTTTATGAGGAGAATAGTTGGAATCTTATCATTTCATAAAGATAATCTAGTTATGAAACTCATGGAATTGGATTCTAAACAAGGCAAGGTAAAACCTAGCTAGTCATTCATGCATGATTCATTAATAGATTCTATGTTCTAGGTTTCTTTGCTTGGATTCTACCAAAGTTCTTAGTCATATACCTATTCTATTGAAGGGACCCCATATCCATCTTGTTTTAATTGTGTTTGGATAATAAAAGTTAGTGAAAAAGCTTTAATAGTTGCACATTTTTTATTCCTCGTAGGATTCGACACCTGATACTCCAAGTACTACAATAGACCCGTGCACTTGTGGATTAAGTTGAGAGATTAGGTTTTTATTACTTGATTTGTGTGTATTTGTTCATATTTTCTATACCTAATCTATGCCACATCAAGTTTTTGGCGCCGTTGCTAGGGAATCAAAGGCAATATTAAAGCTAAAGCTAATTTTATTAATCTAAACTTTTTTTTATTTGTAAATAATTATTTTCTTTTATTTTGTAGGTGTGTATGCATAGGAGCTTAAGAGTTGTGCTTTCTTTTGATCAAGAGATAGAAACAACCACAAGGAAGGCAAGGAGACAAAGGCAAGAAGAACAAGCTAAGGTAGAGGAGATTTGTGGCACCTCAAATACTTCTCAATCTTAAGAACAACAAGAGGTCACTATGGAGGAGATAACCCAAAATCCTAATCTTAACACTCGTTCTTTAAGAGATTTTTCTATTCTAGATCCAATCGGTTCTCTTACGAGTATAATTAGACCACCGGTTAATGCAAATAATTTTGAACTTAAGCCGGGACTAATTCAAATGGTTCAACAAAATTAATTTGGTGGTAATGTAAGTGAAGATCCACACTTACACTCGGATAATTTTATAAAAATGTGTGATACAATAAAATTAAACGGTGTTTCCGAAGATACCATAAGGCTTAGATTATATCCATTCTCTTTAAGAGACAAAGCCAAGCAATGGTTACAAGCATATCTACCAAATACCTTTGCAACTTGGACGGACCTTTCCAAAGCATTCTTGAATAAATATTTCCCACCGAAAAAGAACGCAAGACTAAGGATGGACATAACAAACTTTCACCAAAGCGAAGGAGAGTCTCTATATGAGGCTTGGGACCGATTTAAGGACTTCATAAGAAAATGTCCACACCATGGACTTCTCGATTGATTAATTGTACAAATCTTCTATAATGGACTTAATTATCAAACAAAAATCAACATAGATGCAGCCGCAGGAGGAGCTCTGATGGCAAAGTTAGCAGAGGAGGCCCAAGAATTGATAGAGGAAATTGCGGCAAATCACTACTAATGGGCCAATGAAAGAGGTATTCCTAGAAGAACGCAAGGTATGTATAAACTTGATACTTTAGATATGCTTAGAGCTCAAATGCAAAATATGATGAATTTTTTCAATAAACATGTCTCTAGTAGTTCAAGTTCATCATCTAGTATTGCATATTGTAATTTGTGTAATGATTCTCATGATATATTTATATATGCACAAATTCAATATGTCAATAATCATAAACCTCCTTCTTCCAACAATCCTCTTTCAAATACATATAACCCCGGGTGAAGAAACCATCCAAATCTTGGGTGGAGGGAACCAAAGATGATAACTCAACCTAGATTTTCACAAAATAAACCGGCTTGGGAGGTGGAGAATGAGAAAGTTATGGAAAGGGTTGAGCAATTTGAAAGTAGAATGTTAGGAATGGCTAGATCTTTAGAAAATCAAATTGTTCAAATAGCCGAACAAATGAACCTTGAGAAACAATGGGAGTTACCTAGTAAAACCAAAATCAATCCTATGGAACAAGTCCAATCGATTGCATTGAGAAGTGGCTAAATGCTTAATGAACCAATTATTGAAGAATGTGGAAGTAAAAAACGATGAACAAGAAGAAAAAAGAAAGGAAATAGTAAGTGATAACGAAATTGGTATGGAAAATATGAAATCTCAAACTATTCCTCTTCCACCACAAGTTCCATTTCCACAAAGGCTTAAGAATGAAAAGCAAGAGAAGGAATTGGGAAAGATTGCTCAAGTGCTTAAGCAATTACATGTAAACATATTGCTCAAGTGCTTAAGCAATTACATGTAAACATTCCTTTTATAAATGCATTTTTGCAGATTCCCAAGTATAACAAGTTTTTGAAGGAACTTTTGATGAGAAGAAAAAGTCTCGATGGCTGTGCAACCATAGCACTCACGGAGGAATGTAGTGCAAGGATACAAAATAAACTTCCACCCAAACTCAAGGATCCAGGGAGTTTTTTCATTCCATGCACTATTGGTGATGTTACTTTTTCCAATGTATTGTGTGATCTAGGTGCTAGTGTATCATTACTTCCTATGTCAATTGTAAGAAAGTTAGAATTCAAAGAAGTTCAAAGCACAAATATCACATTGCAACTAGTCGATAGGTCCATTAGGATCCACTAGGTGTTTTTGAAAATGTTCTCATGAAAGTGAACAAATTTATCATCACGGTTGATTTTGTTGTTTTAGATATGGAAGATGATATTAATATGCCTATTATACTTGAAAGACCTTTTCTTGCTACCACCGGTGCAATTATAGATGGGAAAAATGGCACATTAAAGTTAAAAGTAGGAGATGGGGAAATCGCATTTGAGTTGAATGATATAATGAAACATCTCTCTTCCACCTTTAACATGTATTTAATTGATGAATTGGATGATGATGTGCCAAGTTTTTCAGGACATGGAAGTACAAGAAGAAGAACAATGAAAAAAAAGGACCAATTACACTTCATTGACATATCTACACCCAAATGAGTGGAGGATTCTTTGGGTTATGGTTCTCAAAGTGAAGCTCACACAAAGTCTAGCTCTTAACCATAAATGAAGCGCTTGTTGGGAGACAACCCAACGTTCTTATGCTTTTTGTGAAATTTTACTGAGATGTGATATGCATTATAAGTTTTAAAGAATGTTTATTATGTTTGCTTTATAGGTTTTTCTTTAATAAGAAACCAAAGGTGCAAGGTTGATTAAAGAAGATTCAAAACCATGAGTTTGTTTTCTGGACTCCTCTTTGAATGCATTCCATATTTATAAGTATGTAGATCGTGTATTATGTTGAGTATGTTGTGTGTTTTTGAA
>JAMWEH010002136.1:0-13807 GCA_024721245.1 Mitragyna speciosa | reverse complement strand
GAAGTTTCAGCTTTATTTGATACAGGAGCTGATTGAGTGTATTCAAGAAGGATTAGTTCCTACTAAATATTTTGAAAAAACTAAAGAAGGACTGCGATCAACAAACAAAACAAAATTGCAAATCAATTACAAGCTCACTGATGTTGCTATCAAATTTCAATCAGCAACAATCTATGACTCCTTTTTGCTGTCCAAGGATCAAAATAATCCAGTTATTATTAGGACTTCATTCATCAATCAGATAATCCCCTATAGACAAACAGAAGAAGGAATGCTATCTGACAGAGTCGGAGAAAAAGTTGTCATTCTCTTCGTTAAATAGAAACTTCACAGAGATTTGAATCAAATCTCTCTTAAGACTAATCAGATAAACTTCCTCAAGGAGGAAATCCAATACAAACGTATTGAGGAACAACTTCAACAGCCAAATATACAAAGAAGAATACAGGCACTACAAACGAAATTTCAGGAGCAAGTATGTTTTGAGATTCCAACAGGATTTTGGAATAGGAAGCAACATACAGTCACTCTACCCTATGAAAAAAATTTTGACGAATGACAAATTCCAACAAAGGCCAGACTAATACAAATGAATCAGAATCTTCTTCAACATTGCAAGAAGGAAATTGATGATCTCCATCAAAAGGGTATTATCCGACCAAGTTAATCCCTCTGGAGTTGCCAAGGATTCTATGTCAACAAAAACTCCGAAATTGAAAGAGGAGTTTCCAAACTTGTTATCAATTACAAGTTTTTAAACAAAGTCTTGAGATGGATTAGATATCCCATTCCAAACAAAAGGGATCTTCTGCAATGCCTTTATGTTGCAAAAATCTTCTCAAAATTTGATATGAAATCTGAATTTTGGCAAATTTAAATTCATCATTCAGACAGATACAAAACAGTATTCACAGTTCTTTTTGAGCATTACAAATAGAATGTCATGCCCTTTGGTCTAAAAAATGCTCCTTTAAATTTCAAAGGATCATGAACGATATTTTCAATCCTTTTTCAACATTCATCATCGTCTACATAGATGATGTCCTAATCTTTTTCCAACTCTATTGATCGGCATTTCAAACACCTTAATACCTTCCTTCCACTAAGCAAAAATCAAGGGACTAGTGATTGTGTTCATCGGAAGAGATGACGGTCCAAGACTCTCGAATTCCAAGTATGCAACCCAATCTTCTTGACCCCTTCGTAACTTGTCGAAGACCCCAAGAACAACTCGATTGTTTTGCTTCAAATTCAACTAGATTCGTTGAACTCCCCCCTTTAAGAAACGATCCTAGACCCCTAACCAACAACGTGGTGTAGACACCTAGTCGACAATCCTATTGGACAGATTCAAACCCTCAAAGATGAACCCTAAGCGAGATTCTTGAATACTTAACAAGATCTTTGCCAAGCAACCAAGAGTAGTTCTTTAGCCAAAGAACTAAGAAAGCTCAATTTGCACTCGCGCACAATTGAAGAGAAAAACTCAATATTATTGATTAATGTTGTTCAAAATTCGGATGAATAGTAACACCCTCTATAAAGAGGCGCATAACATCAAGATATAAACTAAATATGGAAACTAACTTAACCCTAGTTGCACCATAACATAAACGTACAACTAAAGGTACAACTTGGGCTATTAAACTAACGAACTAAGCCCATGAAACCCATAACCTCAAGTGGCAAACGGGCTCTTCAATCGAATCCAAGTCCACGACCTCCAAGCTCCTCCAACTCTAGCCCAAAATAGGTGAATAGCCTTGTAGGTTCTTGTTTCAACCAAGTAGCTTCATCTTCATGTAATTCTATAATCAAACCTTGCAAAGCTTGTTTCATCCTTTTAGCTTTCAACCTAGTCATTGGACCTCCCATATCTTGAAAAGGACTCTTGGTAGCACCTCCATGATCACGAGCCTCTCCAACTTGACCACGACCATTGATGTCCTCATCATTCCCTCCTTCCTCGAGAAGATTCGCTCTCGAATCACCTACATCATACAAAGAAAGATCAGCCACATTGAAAGTTGCACTAACATTACCATACTCACTTGGCAAATCGATCTTATATGCATTGTCTCCAATTCGTTCAAGAACTTGAAAAGGACCATCTCCTCGTGGACTCAATTTAGATTTCCTTTGTTGAGGAAATCGTTCCTTCCTCAAGTGAATCCAAACCCAATCTCCAGGCTCGAATTGCACCTTGACTCTTCCACGGTTTGCTTGCTTTGCAAATTGCTCATACTTCTTCTCAATGTTAGCACGAACTTTGGCATGCAATTCCTTGACAAATTCTGCCTTTCTCTTGCCATCCATGTCAACTTGTTCACTAGAAGGCAAAGACAAAATATCTAAAGGTGTTAGAGGATTGAAACCATAAACAACTTCGAAAGGAGAATAAGAAGTAGAGGAATGGATAGTGCGATTATAAGCAAACTCTATGTGTGGCAAACACTTTTCTCAATTTTTGAGATTGTGTTGAATGATTGCTCGTAGTAATGTCGTGAGTGTACGGTTAACCACTTCAATTTGTCCATCCGTTTGAGGATGAGCAACAGTAGAGAATAGCAACGTCGTCCCCAACTTACTCCAAAGAGTGCGCCAAAAGTGACTCAGAAACTTGACATCTCGATCACTCACTATGGTCCTTGGTAATCCATGCAAACGAACAACCTCCTTGAAGAACAAATCTGCAATATGAGTTGCATCATTAGTTTTAACACAAGCAATAAAGTGTGCCATTTTACTAAAACGATCAACTACAACAAAAATACTATCTTTGCCACTCTGAGAACGTGGAAGTCCTAGAACAAAATCCATAGAAATATCAGTCCAAGGAATAGTAGGAACAGGCAATGGACTATAAAAACCATGAGGCATCACTTTGGACTTAGCTTTCCTACAAGTAATACACTTAGCACAGAAAGTTTGCACATCACGTTTCATATGAGGCCAATAAAAGTGTTCATGCAAGATATCCAAAGTCTTAACAACACCAAAATGTCCCATAAGACCCCTCCGTGAGCCTCACTAATCAGTAAATTACGCATGGAACAAAAAGGAATGCACAATTTATCCTTTCTAAACAAGTAACCTTCATGCAAATAAAACCCTCCATGCACACGACCTAATGGTGAAGACTGATTCATACAAATATGCCAAATGTCACCAAAATCACGATCATTCACATAAGAATTCTTCAAGTACTCAAAACCAAGTAATTTAGCATGCAAGAAGTAAGAAGAGTATACCTACGAGATAATGCATTCAGCAACAACATTCTCCTTACCTTGCTTATACTTGATCACGTATGGAAAAGTTTCAATGAACTCGAGCCATTTAGCATGCCTCTTGTTCAACTTACCTTGAGACTTGAGAAATTTTAAAGCTTTCATGGTCAGAATGTATGATGAACTCCTTTGACCACAAATAATGTTGCCAAGCTTGAAGAGCTCGAACCAAGGCATAAAGCTCCTTGTCATAATTGGGTAACTCAAGCTCGTCTCTTGAAGTTTTTCACTAAAATATGCAATTGGCTTAGAATCCTACATTAAAACAGCACCTATTCCAATTCCACTAGCATCACATTCAACTTCAAAAACTTTGTCAAAGTTAGGCAAACTAAGCAATGGAGTATGAGTGAGTTTATCCTTCAACAAATTAAATGTATTTCATGCGTTTTCTCCCATTTAAAAGCCACATTCTTTTTAACAAGTTCATTCAAAGGTGGCACAATTGTAGAAAAATCATGCACGAACCTCTATAGAACTAAACTATAAAAAGACCTTACCGTCATTGCAGTAGTAGGAGTCGGCCACTCCATAATGGCTTTCACCTTGGTTTCATCTACACTTATTCCGTTAGAGCTCACAACAAAACCAAGAAAGATAACAGAATCCATGCAAAAAGAACACTTTGTCAAGTTAGCAAACAATTGATGTTCTTTAAGTAATTCAAAAATAGCACGTAAGTGTTCAACATGTTCTTGCAAGGACTTGCTATACACAAGAATATCATCAAAGTAAACTACTACAAATTTCCTAATTAAATGACGGAAAACATGATTCATCAACCTCATAAAAGTGCTAGGAGCATTAGTTAAACCAAAAGGCATAACTAACCATTCATAAAGACCAAACTTAGTTTTGAAAGCAGTTTTTCATTCATCACCCTCTTTCATTCGAATTTGATAGTAGCCACTTTTCAAATCAATTTTAGAAAATAATTGTGAACCATGCAATTCATCCAACATATCATCTAACCTAGGTATAGGATGACGATACTTTACCGTGATTTTATTGATGGCCCTACAATCAACACACATCCTCCAAGTACCATCCTTCTTAGGCACGAGAATCACAGGCACGGAACATGGGCTAAGGCTTTCACGCACAAAACCCTTCTCCAACAACTCATCCACTTGCCTTTGAATCTCCTTTGTTTCCTCAGGGTTAGCTCTATAGGCAGGACGGTTTGGAATGCTTGCTCCAGGCATGAAGTCAATTTGATGCTCAATTCCCCTCAAGGGTGGCAATCCACTTGGAATATCTTCAGGGAATAACTCTTGATATGCCTGCAACAAAGAAACAACAACACTAGGAATAGAATGGTCAAGTTCATTAGTGGAAAAGAAAATATCTTTATACAAGATTACAAGTAATTGTTGCTTTGCCAACAATGCACTCTTAATCTCACTTTTCTCAGCATAAGCACTCACTTTTCTTTCCCCTCTAATCACGCCTTCCCCTTTCTTTTTCCTCTCTTTTCCTTTTTCTTCACTCTTACGATCTTTCTCTCTCTCCCCTAGCGATCCACTTTGATCATTTGCATCCCCCTCGGATTGAGCTCCTTTTGGTTCGTCCCTTGGTATTTCACGAACCTTGCACTCTTTTGTGATGCGAGCTTGGTCAGCATAAGCCTCCATAGGCGTCAATGGCTTCAATATAAACTCCTTTTTCTTCCAAGTTAGGCGATAGGTATTTTTGAAACCATCATAAAGAACACGCCTATCAAATTGCCATGGACGTCCCAATAAGATGTGACAAGCATGCATAGGAATAACATCACACAGCACCTCATCCACATATCCTCCAATAGCAAATGCCACTAGCACTTGCTTGGTTACCTTCACATCTCCAAAATCCGTCAACCATTGCAAGTAGTATGGTTTTGGATGTCGAATTGTAGGCAACTTCAATTTCTCTACAAACAATGTACTAGCAACATTAGTACAACTACCAGAATCAACAATAACACTACATACCTTGCCTTGAACAACGCATCTAGTGTGGAATATGTGCTCCCTATGCATCTCCTCTTCCTCCTCCTTAGGTTGAATGCTCAATGATCTCCTAGTCACCAATATCTCACCACTAGGTGGATCAACCTCAGCGTGGATCTCCCTGACACGAATCATCATCACTAGGACCTTCGAGTGGAGGCTATCTCATCATCACTTGAATGCTCACTCTCCACATCTCCATTATCAAGGATGATCATGTTTCTTCTAGTTGGACATTGAGATGAGATATGCCCATAACCTTGACACTTGAAGCATTTAACATCTCTTTGCCTCATAGGAGTTTCAATCTTACCCTTGCTTGGTGGCTTAGATGAAGAATTCTCACCCCTTGGCTTATTGCTCATGAAACTCGACTCACCCTTCTTCAAGTCTCCTTGGGCTTTTGTGGCGTTTGATCAAACTTTCTATCTCGAGAGTCCCTCCATGTGCCACGGC
The DNA here is from genome assembly GCA_024721245.1 of Mitragyna speciosa. Classification (NCBI taxonomy): domain Eukaryota; kingdom Viridiplantae; phylum Streptophyta; class Magnoliopsida; order Gentianales; family Rubiaceae; genus Mitragyna; species Mitragyna speciosa. Next base: position 8,070 of record JAMWEH010002136.1, on the reverse strand, counting down.
TTTGAGCCCCTCCAAACCCTCGGTTCCTCTTGCTTTTGAGTTGGCGCTCCACCTTTTGTGCCTTTTCCACTAAGTCTTGAAGCTCCACATAATGTTGTAATTCTACAATATCTGCAATTTCGGAGTTCAAACCAGCTATAAATCGGGCAATGGTGGCCTCTTCATCCTCTTGGATGTCAGCACGAATCAAGAGTGTCTCCAACTCCTTGTAGTATTCATCAACTGTGGAAGAACCTTGCTTCAAAGTTTGTAGCCTCCTATGCAAATCCGTGAATAGTGACTTGGAATAAATCTTTTCCTCATAATCACCTTCATGGCAGCCCAAGTGCGAATTGGTTCATCCCCACATCTCTTACGAGACTTCACAAGTTGATCCCACCAAATGCTAGCATACTCCACAAACTCAACTACAGCAAGTTGAACTTTCTTTTCCTCAGAATAATTGTGAACATCAAACACGTGCTCAACCTTTCGTTCCCACTCCAAGTATGCCTCTGGATCATTCATCCCCTTGAATGGTGGAATTTTCATCTTTATGCTCCCCAAATTGCTATCACGTTGTTGAGGAACCCTCCTCCCTCGACGGGACACTACTTCCTCAGAATCATAGCCATCATCAAAATCATCACCTCGAGCATTCTGAGCCACATGTGATTTTCCCTTGACAGCCGAGTCAATGTCCTCCAACTTGGTGAACACACGCCTAAATTCATCTTGCATGGCACGCATGTTAAACTCTAAAGCACTGAGTCTTTGCTCACTTTGTTCACCCATAATAGAAACCTATCAAAATAAAAGTAAAAAACCTGCACAAAAATGTTAGTAGCACAAGAAAAATCAAGAAAGATATCCTCACTCACTCCCTTTCGTGATTCACTCTTCACTCGTGTATCACACCAATGAAACTTGGCTTTTACCTGATGATGAGCTCACACCTTAGCCTCTTACCACTCCTTGAGCTTACCTTGTATGCCTTTGGATAAGAACCTGCTCAATTGAGCTTGACAAAAACTCCAATCAAGTATTCAAGATGAGTAGTAGTGAAAATGGAAGTCTAGAGTAAGGTTTGAACCAAATAGAAGTCAAGAATTCAAGACACTAAAAATTTCAGATTTGAGAAGCACATATGACACCCCTAGTGTGTGGCTTTTCTTGTAGAAATCTTGATTTTCAAAAGTCCTTTAATAACTTTAATGCACTTATATTCAAACAGAAATAACAAGAAACTCCACCAAAACACCAAGAAACAAGAAGAGTAGAATCTAGTCAATTAAACTTTCGTACGTGGCGTTGTTCTCTGTCCAACGATCTGGATGTTTCAACAGGTCTATTCGAGTTGCACAAGGACAGTATTCCAGCCAAATATACTTCAGTTTAATTGGTTTAGTTCGTGTGCTTGGCTTTTATCACCTTGCACGCCTCTTTAGCTTTCCTTTGTATTGCACGACTTTTCTTTGTGCAAGACTTTTTTTTTCTTTTTTTTTTCACCCAACTTTTGGCTTTTCTTATAGAATCTCACAAATTTGCCTTTTTTCACTCACAAAAATTTTTTTTTTCAATTCTAACAACCTCTCTCTCTTTTTTTCTTTTTTAACAACACAAACAACTCACAAAATACAAAATTCAACTCCCAAAAACAAACAAAAAATTAAACTGAAAAAAATTTCTGGGAAAAAAGGAAAAGAAAAATTCAGATGAACAATTACCGGTGATGAACAGTACTCCGCAGTGTGAACAGTAACCCTAGGTGTGAACAGTACGACGACATGAACAGTATGCTACAGTATTGTAAACAGTGACGATGAACAGTATGATTTTTTTTTTTTAACCAGAAATCAAGAGTAATCTTCAGGAAAATTGTTTCAAGGTTCTTATTTAGGCCAAGATTCAATTTTCTCAAAATTTTTAACACAAGAAAAATTAAAACACTAAAGAACAATTAAAAACAGTCAAGAAAACAAGTTTAAACTACACAAAAACCTAAAATTCTTGATATGCAAATAGCAAGAACGACTCTATAACCAGGACTACCCTAAAGCACGAACAAAAGACACAAAACACGAGTTAAAGTGACTAGAAACACGGAGAAACAAAGCTGGACAGATTGGACAGCAAGAACAAACGCAAAAGGACACCACAAGAACGATAACAAAACACGAAAGAATTCAAGAAGAAAGAAAAAAAAGGGATATAACCGAAATCTTCCAAAGAAAAATTTGGCTTAGAAAACCTGGATTTCAAGATGAACCAAGGCTCTGATACCAATTGATGCGTTCAACGGAAGAGATGACGGTCCAAGACTCTCGAATTCCAAGTATGCAACCCAATCTTCTTGACCCCTTTCGTAACTTGTCGAAGACCCCAAGAACAACTCGGATTGTTTTGCTTCAAATTCAACTAGATTCGTTGAACTCCCCCTTTAAGAAACGATCCTAGACCCCTAACCAACAACGTGGTGTAGACACCTAGTCGACAATCCTATTGGACAGATTCAAACCCTCAAAGATGAACCCTAAGCGAGATTCTTGAATACTTAACAAGATCTTTGCCAAGTAATCAAGAGTAGTTCTTTAGCCAAAGAACTAAGAAAGCTCAATTTGCACTCGCGCACAATTGAAGAGAAAAACTCAATATTATTGATTAATGTTGTTCAAAATTCGGATGAATAGTAACACCCTCTATAAAGAGGCGCATAACATCAAGATATAAACTAAATATGGAAACTAACTTAACCCTAGTTGCACCATAACATAAACGTACAACTAAAGGTACAACTTGGGCTATTAAACTAACGAACTAAGCCCATGAAACCCATAACCTCAAGTGGCAAACGGGCTCTTCAATCGAATCCAAGTCCACGACCTCCAAGCTCCTCCAACTCTAGCCCAAAATAGGTGAATAGCCTTGTAGGTTCTTGTTTCAACCAAGTAGCTTCATCTTCATGTAATTCTATAATCAAACCTTGCAAAGCTTGTTTCATCCTTTTAGCTTTCAACCTAGTCATTGGACCTCCCATATCTTGAAAAGGACTCTTGGTAGCACCTCCATGATCACAAGCCTCTCCAACTTGACCACGACCATTGATGTCCTCATCAACTAGTTATCTCTCAAAAGAAAAATTAGTCTATTTCAGTCAAACATTCAATTTTTTGGACAGAACATTTCCAAGGAACTATTATTCCCATCCAAAGATCTCTCAATTTGCGAAAAAATTTTCTAATCAGATCTTAGAAAACAACAACTTTAAAGATTTCTTGGTTGCTTAAACTATGTTGCGACTTCATTCCAAACTTAAGCAACCTATAAATCATTATATGATCGTCTCAAAAGATACCTCCATCATGGACTGATAAATATACTTCCATTGTCCAAATTCTTAAACTTTATTATAAAAAATTTACCCAATCTTACTCTTTCTGATCCTTATGCACCAAAAATTATTGAAACCGATGGCCTCTGATATTAGTTATGGTGTGTTCTTCAAACAAAAACAAAATAGTAAAGAAAATATTATTGCATTTGCATCAAAACATTGGACTAATTCTCAGACAGAATTATTCTACTATAAAAAAAAAAAATTTTTGGCAATTGTTCTTTGCATTTCAAAATTTTAATCTGATTTGTCAAACCAAAAATTTTTGTTACGCATTGATTGCAAATCCACAAAAATGTTTACAAAAAATAGTAAAAATCTTGCCTCTAAACAAATTTTTGCAAGATGGCAAGCAATTTTATCTGTTTTGATTTGATATTAAAATATCAAGGGAATTTCAAACTTCTTCCTGATTATCTAACCTGTGAATTTTTATAGGGTAGGTAACATGCCGAGAAAGAAAAAAGAGGAAAAAACCTCCAACTCCAAACCCAGAAAAACAGCCTATTCAACCGAAAAGGGCCTCACACTCCCCAAATTCAGCCTCTCTTCTACAAAACAGCCAAACACCCAAACACAATCTGTAACTAGTAATCTTTAACTATGACTTCTAAACAAATCCAGCAACTCATGGCTATGCAACCAAACCTTCCTTTAGTCCTCCAAACACCAAAATCATGGGCAGATACTCTCAAAGAGGAAGATAGTAAAAATAAAGTCATGGAAAGGTTTTTCCAAGCCTTTGATTTGGCACTATCACAACTAAACTACCCAATCCAACAAATATCGCCTTCAAAACAAATTGTCCAAAAAGCCCCTCAACAACAAAACCCAAATCACAGTACCTTAAAAGCCAATCTTTTTACATAATCCTTCAAATAGAACCAGAATTCTGGCACAATAACCCTCTTTTAGTGGCCCAAAAGGTCCTTCCTCCAAACTTTAACTTCCTTCCCCCAACACCAACAAAAAACCAACTTTTCTACCAAATGATTTTGGTAGATACTAAATCAGTTCAGATCAAACCATACCTACATGAAAAAGCACCAGTTATCACCCATTCATGTGTGCAAATCCTTAAAGTCCTCAGACCATGTGAATGTAAAAATGATGTCAACCGGCCTCGACAATTTTTTCAACCATGTTACCCCCTCGAGTACAACTATTGGGACTACAAACAGGCATGGTTCCAGACATTTTCATTTCATAACCAAAGACACAAACATCTTGGTTGTTCTACTTCAAAAGAACAAACAAGTGTGATTTCCAACGCTGGTTCAATCAATGGTGGAGTATCTTCGGACCAAACAACAATTCTTCCAACAGAAGTAGCTTAAGCATATGACTACTTCCAAAAAAGTTTCAAATACAACCTACTCTAACTTCTATACATTTTTTCTCCAAGTTTCTTTAGCTTGGGTATACTAGTGGAAGTTTGAATTTGTCAAACATACCAACAGTGAAACATTAACACAACCACACCAATTTGGTTAGACAAGGTTATTACGAATGGTGGGATACTTTGACATCTCATTCTGTCAAATAACCAAAACTGCAGGAAGTTTAGCCAAAACCTACACTACCTCAAAGCTTCTGACAACAAACAACTGGAATTTCTCAAACAAAAAGTCTTTGTCAGCAGCAAACCTGGCATCCATTTCAATCGAGGAGGAAATATCAAGCAATTAGAAAATATTCTTCTCCAATTAAACCAAAATCTTCTCAAGCCCAGAAGGCAGCTTCACAACCTCTACCAGAATCAGAATCAGAATCGAACGAGGAAGAAGTAGACTTTCGACAACAAAACTAAGATGACTGTTTGGAAATTACTCACAAATTTCATAATTTTTAAATTGTAAAATTAATTTTACTGTAGCAAAATTACTGTACACTATACACTGTAGCGGAGTTACTGTACAATCATTCTACCGACAATCACTGTAGCAGAATCACTGTAGTAGGTTACTGTAGCAGTCCAAAAATTTTGCTATAAATACCCCTCAAAACCTAGAATGATAGGCAGAAGTTTCTTTCCCTTAGAATTCTAGTCTTCTCTTGAGAATTCTCTCCAAACTTTCATATTGTAATATTAGTTTCTTCTTTGGAAGATCAATCTTTGTAAGTCTTCAATCTTTCAATCTTTTATTTCTGTCATTTATATTCTGTTAATTATTTTTATGCATTATGGTTGGCTGAGCCACCTATCCCCTTTCTCCCTAGAGGCCGTCAGACGGTGACCCTCTTCCCTTTTACCTTTCTGTTCTTTTAAAGGTCCTCTATCCTTTGCACTACATACATATATATATGTATATATATATATATGTGTGTGTTGTGTGTGTGGTGTGGGGTGTGTGTGTGTGCATGTACACTTATATATGTATGTGTGTGTACACGCACACACATATAGATGCATGCATGCATGTATGTATTCATGTGTGCATCCATGGATGTATATAGATAGATACATATATGTGTGTATATATGTATGTGTACACACACACACACAACATAAATATATACACACACGTATGTGTGTGTGTGTTTATATTGTAATCTTAGCTTTAATGATAATAAATTAATATAATATTAGTTAGTTTTTTAGTGTGTTTAGCAATGGTTTTGTAGCATTAAACAAGATCCAGATTCATCAAAGGAAGCACAAAAGATGAGCAAATCAATTTTGAAAAATTGCACAATTGAAGTGAAGATCGGCCATCCTTTCGGCCGTCCTAATGCACTTGATTGGCCTCATAACTCCCTTTCGGTCGTCTTAAAGCACTTGACAGAAAAGCTTCTAGAAAGGTTTGGCCACACTTTAGGCCAACCATTTAGCCGTCCTAACACTTGCAGCCACCATTTGGGCAGCTTGTTTGGTAGTTTTTTTTTTTTTTTGGCTAACCCCGTACACGGGGAAGGGCGCCACTCCTCAAATTTTATTAATAATTAAAAAGATATGTACAAGAATTGGAGGGGGGCCAAACCTGACCTCCAAATAGGATATACAGATGTCATATAAGTAAAGCAAAAGAAGATAGGAGTACTACTCCTTTACAGTGACGCATCTGAAAGAAAGGAAACCCATTTCTATCTAATGCTACTAGTCTATTAATCTCAGAGGGTAATTGAGTCTGTGTAAAAACGTGGAAACCTGTAATAGGTAATGATGCAAGACTATCAACAACTTTATTAGCTTCACGATATGTATGCAAAATGGATGCCTTGAAGAGTAGTCAGTAAGTGTCGAATACGTGAAACTGAAGTGCATAAACCCCAACTTCCTTTCTGTTGACTCTTAACTAGAGACACTAGTGATAGTGAATCCACTTCAACTAAGATATTAGATAATCCTTGTGCTGTAACCATCTCCACCCAGTTAACAGTGCTCTTGTCTCTGCCTCTAGTATGGTAAGTTCACCAAATTCCTTATAAAATGCAAAGATCACTTTCTCGGTATCATCACGTAAAGCCTCTCCTCCTGTACATTTATGGTTATCGGACAGACGCATCAGTGTTTAATTTGTAGAGCCCATTTCGGAGGTTTTTCCATGCAATTGGTAGAATCCGTTTTTTTTGGGAGGATCACAAAAATCTGAAATACTTAAGTAGAATTGAGTCTCCAAAGCCTTCCCTCCTCTTGAATACAACCGACGCACCAAACCTTTGCAGAAACCCATCAATATTATGAAGAACCTTCTCCTTCAATAGTCTAACACCCTCATATCTTCCTTTCATTCTCATGCTCTCCACAAAAACCAAAGAACTACTAGAGGAATATGTACCAAATATTAGGACCAGCCTTTGTTGGTGTGTGCATAAACCAATACATTAAAAGGGAAGAGATGCAAGTGAATGACAGCTTACGAATCCCACAAGCACCAAAGAAAAATCCCATACTTGCGATGCAAGTTTACCATAAAAGAAAACATGCATAATATCTTCAATGTCATCACAACAAACACATTTAGACGCTAAACTAAACCCCTTGACTGCAAAACAGATTCTATCGGCAAAAAATTATAAAGTAGCCTCCAAGTGAGGAAAATTCAATTTAACTGGCAAACCTGAGGACCACAAACTTGTGAAGACTGTTGAAATATTTTTTTCTCCTTATAATCTCCCATGCCGAGGTATGGAAAAATTCCCATCTGCTGAAGCCGCCCAAATAATGTATCAGGTTCCTCCATGCAAAAATTGGATCTCCATTATATTCTTCACAATATTCTCCGGGAGCCAAGGCTGCAGTCTTTCCTTGTTCCAACCACCTGCCATTAAAAAATTCAGCTACTAGAGTATGAGGAGGGTTAGACTTATGACACAAAGTAGCCAAATTTTCCTCACCCACCAACAGTCATGCCAAAAATCCAGCAACCCCTTCCCAAGACTCCATCTGATCTGCAATTCAGCCTGTGATCTGATCTCCATAAGTCTTTTCCATACTCGTGATCCACTTCTCATCACCCACATTGGATGATTCTCCTGAACGTATTTTGTAAACATAAATCTGCCCAAAAGAATCTCGTTTTCTGAATTTCCACCATAGCTTCATTGAGCAAGCATCTACCATATCTGAGATAGCTCGAATACCCAATCCTCCCTCAGATACTGGAAAGCAAATCTTGTCCCAGGAACACCAATGTATTCGACGACCTTCTCTACTGTCCCATAGAAAAGCATTAAAATCCTCTCCATCGTGTTAT
>JAMWEH010002690.1:0-17633 GCA_024721245.1 Mitragyna speciosa | reverse complement strand
ATCCGGCATGTGTATACAAAGATAGTCAGACCATTGAAGTGGTCGGTCGGACCAATTCTTATTATTAAATCGGTCCTTCTCTGATTTACTGGCTAATCCGATTATGAAAACATTGATGAATACTTTATCATAAGTGCATACATCTATTCATAATTACATTGGAGTAATGTTTACGTATATGGTAGTGTAGTTTGAGAAATTCAGCTGCCGAATTTGTTAAGAGTTTTGCATATTGACTTGCAACTTACAACATCATTGCGTCAAATGAATATGAATAAGTAGAAAGAGGACAAAATCTATTTTCCCCAATTCTGTAACATGTAATACAAACAGTCAAGGCACAATTCAGAAACCTCCTCTAAAGTATATTATTTCATTTAACATCCCTGAAATTTTTAATATTACACTTGCCTCCCTTGATGGTATAAAATGACCACAATAACCTTCATCAAGATTAATCTTGATATGGAAATATGGTTAAATTGTTTTTCTTTTAAAACACTTGCTCATTGGTTTGACTAAAGTTTTGTTGCCCTTCACATTCAACCCTTGCTTGGTTTCTTTTTGCAACATAGGACCGTGGACATTTGTTGCATTTTTTGCATTTTCTTTGGAGCTTTTGCAGTACCAAGTGGATTTGTTCTTTGGTCTTACTTATTGAAGCTAAGAAATTGGGTAAAGGAGAGGGGAAAGAGCAAGGTGCTATCCATGTACCTGGTTGTCTATAAAAAGAGAATTGAGGAAGTCCAGTAGGAGGGCATATGCTATTGGTAGTATGATTATGTGTAATTTGAGAGGTTTTAGGATTCCAAAGAGAAGGAGAACTAAAATAGACAGTGAGATGAAGCAGTAGATTTTTGAAAAAACAGTTGAGAGTTAAAAAACTTAGCAAAAGATTTGAATAGTTTTGACATTTTTATAAATTATTAAAGAAAGTTTCGTACTAAAAAATTACTCAAAAGCATTTTAGGATATTCTAGATATTTTTTTTTTGGCTTACATCGCTAAAATGAACCCCAAACTAAATTTGAAGGGAGGTTTTTGTAATTTTTCAAACGTGAAGGGTGCTAAATGAAATTGTCAAATTCCTTATGAGAGGTTTTTCAAATTATCCCAATAGTTAAATGTATGGTTTTTTTTTTTTAAAAAAAAAGCCTTGTACGGATGACAATATGTGTGAGTTGTATTTGGATTAATAATTCAGACAGATCGAATTTCTTGATGGTATTATGCTAAATATATTGTTGCAAGAGAATTATTTCCGTCAATTTCCTATGTATATCAATCCCCAACCCCTATGACAGTTGTATACCAATCCCCCCCCCAATCACAGTTGTGTGCCAATCGCCAGACTCCATAAAAGTTGTCCCTTCAACCCCTTAACCCTTTCTTCTCCAAGGCCCCAGACCCCAGCCGCCCCAAACATGTATAATACAAAATAGTTATGACTCTCGGGTACACTATTTTATTGGTGCTTCACACAAGAATATACGATTTGGTATAAAAAAATTTGCATTTTAGTGAAAATATTAACTCCAGAGATCTAAAAAAAAGATCAATACATCACTTACTACACAATTTACGAAAACAAAATGTCATAAGTCTCCTTCTAACAAAAATATATATATAATTTTTTTTGATAAAATATATATATATAATTGATATTATGCAATTAATTTAGTATTGCTATTAGACGGACTTGGACATGGTCCCATGAGTGGTCACAAATCATGTATTCGCATGCTAATGTGGCCCATCATATTTTCTTGAATTATTCCATGCAATTTGCGGTTTGGATCTTCATACCGTCGCATATCTTGTTGTTATTAGCTAGGTGTGATCGCTTCTTTTTATCATTTTATTATTGGTAGTTCGCAACAACTGTTTCCAACCTATGAAATAAATATTTAGTGCAATTTAGAGTGTATATATACGTTAAATGTTCAATGGTGTGCGAATGTATTTGCTGACTTTTCGAAGTAAATATGTGTACTTTAACCGTGTTCTTTAAAGTTCACTTGTCTAAAAATTGATTTTAAAAAAGTTAAAGATCACTTATTTCTGATTTTAACTTAAAAAATTTTAAAAAATAAAAAAAAAGTAGTTGAGAAATTATAAAATAAATTTTTTAAAAATCAGATAGAAAAATGATATTGATAACAAACACGACAAACTTTTGAGCTATTGTCAAAGTGCAAATTGAAAAAAGACAAACTTATCTTTATCAAATCCCCAACTTTTGAGCTATTACAATTGTTAAGGTATGATTGGAATAAGAATTTGCCGCATCACTGGGTCAGACTCAAATGCAAAATGTGAAACACGAAATCTAGATTCAACCAAAAAATTTTCAACAATCAGTCTCCAAAAACCTGTCATAAAAAAGCTCAAAGCTGAAGAATAACATATCAAATCATCAGTGTGAATGACGGTTGTGGAGTTCTTGCTGCAATTATTGTAAATATATTTCAAGAGTAATTCGGTGAAATTCAGTGAAAAGTTTATAGATTCAAGACATTATTTCTTAGCTTCATTGAAGCGTACTTCATCTCTTCAGTTATCCTTATGTTTTCACCGGGGCATTGTTTACCTTACCTCCTTCTCCTCCTCCTAACAGGAGGCGTGATTCCCGTCGCAGCCGGCGGCAAAATCTGCTCATCTTCTTAATTATTATCGAAACAGTAAAATATAATTATTTAGGCCTAAATCCACTTTATACCTTCTAACTCATACATACTAATACCAGATCCCCATTTTGTACTCTAAACTTTAATTTTGGATAGACTGCATCCTCAACTATCGGAAACATTGCATTTGAGTCCAAATCATTGACGACATCAATCAAATTAACGGAACTTAGAAGCGTGCATGCAATGTTTATTTAAATTCAATTGTTGACAGTATTAATTTTGGACAAATTGCATTTAAACTATCCAAAACATTTCACTTAAGTTCAATCGTTGCACATACATATCTAAGTTCCATTAGTTTGGTTGATGACTTAAAAAGAGTATTTTGAACAGTTCAGGGTGTAATTTGTATAAAATTAAAGTTTAAGGTACAAAGTGAGAATCTAATAAGAAGTGCAAAGTGGATTTAGGCCTAAATAATTAGATTAAAACTTGGTGTCAACAAGTGACCGACTATAAATACTTTTTTAAATATATGCACACTTTTGCTGACCTTTTTTTAGGCATTTACTTCTAATAACTTTCAAGTGAAAAACAGAACTTTTGTGCTCTGATTTTAAATTATCCTTTCAACCTCACAAAGAAATGATGACGACTCCTATCCTGTGTTGTTACTTACAATATTTCCTCGTACAACTAAACTACTAAACATCCTATGTATCTTTGTTGAAGATAGTTTTAGCCCTTGTTTATTTCAGAAAGTTCTTGAATGGATTACATCTTCGCCTGTGGAACTTGGCAACGACTGCATATATCTTTTAACATTATTTTCTTACATCAGCCTCTATCATTATACATATGTGGCCGTCGTTTAGATTGTGGATTGAGTTCATGTAAAACTCTTCTGTTCAATTTTTAGAATCTATTTGTGTTTCGCAATTTACGTTTTAATTTAACAAAAGTTTTTATTACAATTTTTCTTTAAAAAAATCATTTGCAATGTGTGTAGATGGCGTTTATTAACAAATTTATCTGCTAAAAGTTTCATCATAATTATCAAAATAATAAAAATTTTTCAAAATAAATTAGTTACCTCACACAGATGACTAGTGGAGTAATCAGTAAAGTAATGAAGTTCAGCTGCAAGAACATTAGGAATCAAGTGATGAACTGATTATTCGAATATAATAATAATTATTCAAACACACTTATGCAACAAGGAAATTACAAATCTTCCCTGATGCTGGTGCGTAACACTAATCGGGGTGTTATTCGTCCAAATTCAAATATTCAACATGCAACATCTTTATTTAAACAACGAGAACTTCGATTTATTGTCCCAAAGTGACATGCATCAATTCATATGGTCATTTCTGATCTTGGTCGCAAAACAAGCCCTTTTCTCCGGGGAAAGTTTTGCCGCCAACCTTTGCAAAGATCAAATAAAGCGTAGTTGAGCAAATTCAAGAAAGGCTCTTAACAAACGTAGGCTTTTATGTAATCATGCTAAAAGCAAGCTTTAATGAAATATTTTTGAAAAACATTTAAAATTAGATTATGGTGTAATAACAGTTTTCATTCACACACACACAGGATCTGTTTATTCTAAAATAAATCAATCCAAATTAGGTCTAAAGAGCATACAAAGAGAAGTCGTGATAAACCATATAGCAATAGTATTTAACTTAAATAACTAAAAATAGTGTTCTGTAACTTTATCAACAAAAGAAAAAGGGCTTGAGTACGTTGGTTTGCACCTTTTGAGAGCTTCCTCATTTGTGCCCCTATTCAAAGGTTCTAAATTACCATTCACCAAATTAATCCCAGAAACTGATTTCCTCAACAAATTCTCACCAAATTTGACAATATTCTCAAGATTTTCCGCGTAACAAGATTCATATGAGCCATGTCTTCGGTTAACGTGTCATCCTGAAATATGCATGGACAAATGTACATATAGGGAAGAAAAGTTACGACGGTAAAAAATTTATTTAAACAACCACAACTTCGATTTATTGTCCCAAAGTGAAATGCATCAACGGTTCATTCGTTTCTGATCATCTTGGTCGCTAAACGAGCTTTTTTCTCCTGGGAAAGTTTGTCCGCCAACCTATTCAAAGAGCAAGTTAAAACATAGTTGAGCAAATTCAAGAAAAATCAAGCTACTAAGAGGCTGTAAACAAACGTAGGTTTTTTTTTCTTTCTCCTATTTATTCTGAAACCAAGCTTTAAATGAAATATTTTTGAACAACATTAAAAGTTAGATTAAGTCCGGTATGCTAACAGTTTTCAAAACTATCTCTGTGTTTTTGTGCGTATTTCATATCTTTTTCCTTTTAAATAGTTCAATCCAAATTAGATCGAAATAGTATCCGAAAAGAAGACGTGACATACATCTTCTAGCAACTTTGTAAACAAAAGAAAAAGGGATTGAGTATGTTGGTTTGCACCTTTTGAGAGCCTCCTCATTTGTGCCCCTATTCAATGGCTCTATATTCCCATTCATCAAATTAACCGCAGAAACTAGTTTCTTCCACAAATTCTCACCAAATTTGACAAGATTGTCTAAATTTTCCTCTGTGGCAAGATCCATACTAGCCACGTCTCCAGTTAATGTGTCATCCTGAAATATGCATGGATATGAGGGGGGAAAAATCAAGGCCTTCAAATTGTACTTGTAAAAATTGTTGCTTCTTTTTTTTTATCATTTTCATACGTGTTGGTAGAAAAAAAGATAGAGAGAAAGATTAATATTTGCCTGAATTCTCAGATAATTTTCTCCAGACTGAAGTGCTTGAAAAATAGTGGCGCGGTAAAGGTCAACCATGTCACTGCTTGCATCATAGAATGCCTTCACTAGAAGACCACTAAACAACCAAGTCCAACAGCCTATGTGGGCTGCTTCATCAGCGTCCTTCCCTCCTTTTTTCATACCCGTTCCCAAGGAGAGAACAATGAAATGCTCAAACTCTATGCAAGAGGAGTCGGGATTTCCTTCATGAATCTCCCTAGTCAATTGGCCAATAGCAACGTCGGGGTTTCCTTCATGAATCTCCCTAGTCAACTGGCCAATAGCAACTAAGGTCTGAAATTATAGTCAATTTTTAAATTAATCATGGGAAATGATTTTGTAATAAAACACTATACAATAGTACACGTTTGTCAGAATAATTAAGACGAGAAATATGAGAATGTTGTACCGGATTATTGGCAGCCATACCACCATCAACAAGGCTAAATTCTCTAAAGCTGCCGTCAACTTCTTTAGCCTTAAATTTATGGGCAGGAAAATATGTAGGATCACTGAGCAAGGCGTCAAGACTTTGACAACGCTTCATCCGAGCCGTTCAAAACTCGAATATTAATTTTTCAGAGGAGATAGTAACAAATAGTCTAGAAATTTGGATGATTTTTAATTGGTACGAACTGCATAGCTGGAGAAGATGGTGGGCTGGAGTAATTTGATGTCGAAAGTTGGGATAACAACGTTAGTCAATGTGTCACTCAACATGGTGTCACCAAGTTCATCCTTGATCAGTCTGCGGAGGAATTTCCCGTCATACTTTGGTTCTCTGAGCATTTTAAGGCGTTCCAGTAAACAGCAGCTGATGAAGGATCAAAATTGTGTCAATTGTAAGTAAAAAATAGTAGTGTACAATTTGTGTTCACAGTACGTAGTAAATCATTTGGACAACAAAAGATAATGTCTAATTGAGCCATTTACGGTTGAGGGAAGATTTTAGGGCAATACACAAGATAGAACTCCTTGATCTTATTGGCAGCATAAAGGGGTCGTTTGTTCTTATCTGGCGCAGCAAGCATTGCCGTGACTAGACCACCCGTGCTTGTTCCCGAAATCACATCAAAGTAGTCAGCGATTCTTGCATCTTTTCCGTCCTTTTGCTGCACCAGAGTTAATCATAAAATGAATTAAGTACAAAGAAAGAGTGGAATAACAAATCGAGTCCATGCATGTGAAGTCACACTAAGTTTGTTCCTCCAATTTTTTTTTTAATTTTTAATTAATAGAGAGATTGATTATTTTCAACCTGAAGCTCAGATTCTAAAAATTCAAGGATTATTGCAGGGATAATTCCTCTGACACCTCCACCATCAATGCTCAGGATGGTGACGCGATTTCCATAAGCTTGAGGTTGCGAATGTGCCATGATCGATTGTAAGACAAATACAAAGAAAGGGACAAAGAGAGAAGATTTGAAATTCTAAAACTAAGCAAAACAAGGGAGGAAATGGAACTCTTTTCAGATGTGTAAACTATAATGCTTGACACTTCTGAGTGCTCTACCGAGGACGAAGTTGGGGTATTTAGTGTTTTCGAACTCGCATGTAGCTCTTTTAGCGGGAAAAATAAAATAAAATAGAAAGAATTTGGTAGATTCGGTCTATCAATTCATTTGTAAACTATGTGATGAATTCAAAAACCACATAATTATGGTAGTATAAGATTATATAATTCAATATCACTTTTTTTATATTACCATACTTTGCTATAATTATGTGACTTTTGCATTCACTGTATAGTAAAAGTTAATTCATAAATCAGCTCTACTTAAATATTTGTACTGCTAAAGCAGTACACGCAAATGGCTCCGACATTATTTTGAACAACGGTAGATTAGAAAAGAAAAAACTGAAGAAGATTATAGACGGAATGTACTACATTTGCAAATAAAACGATATATTTTACTAAGAAATTAGTAAGTTATCAAAAAAATTCTACTACTTTCTTGAAAAAACTTACACCTAGACACTTAATTCCGAATCATCATAGCATTCTCCAATTATGGGGTTTCTTTTCGATGGGCAGCTATTGAACTGAAGATAACACCATTCGTTTTCTTTCTTTATAAACTCCATCCAGTTTGATTCTTTTAATCTATTATCGCCTTTTTAATTGCAAATTTGCAATGGTATTTATTAGAGCCGACCACTTTAGGAAAAAGCTTTGCTTTGATTCGCAAGACCTTTAGGTTCAGATATCACCCATAAAAAACTACTAATCCCTCTGTCCTATAAATATAGACCTATTTTTTTTTCACATAGATTAAAAAATGTAGTAAATGTAGTTACAATTATTATTTCTTATTCATATTTTTCTCAGGTACACTTATTAATATTAGATTATTCATTCAGAATAAAAGACACATATTACTATATTGTTCTTGGAACTCTAAATACTTTAATTTTTTAATGTGCATTAAATATAGGTATGTTAGTAAAATAACAAGTTAACTACTCTTCAAAAAAGAAATAAGCCTAATTTGGGATAGATATAAAATGAAAGTAAATCTATATTTATGAGACAAAGGTAGTATTTGCTTCTCTTGATGTTGTTGACCGGTTAAAAAATGTAGTTAGTATTTGCTTCTCTTGATGATGTTGTCCAGTCAAAGGTATATAATTTTTTTTTTTTTTTTTGACAAAAGCCAAACTAAGCAAAACGAGGGAGAAAAAGGAACTCTTTTCAGATGTGTAAACCCTGATTAATGAGACTTTTGAGTGCTCTACGAGGACGAAGCAAAAGGGTGCTTGTAAAGTTTTCGAACTCGTATGTTGCCCTTTCAGCAGGGAAAAAAATAAACAAAATACAAAAAGGTACGTTGCTCCAGCTTAACTTATGGAAAATGATTTGTTAGGTTCAGTCTACTGCTTATTTGTTAATTATGTGATGAATTTAAAAATCACTGTCATGTTAATATGTGATCACATAATTTATTATCCCTTTTTTATGATATTATCATAAAATTAATAGAGATATAATGTGACGAGTACTAAAAAAGGGAGAGGTAAGGGTAGTTTATATAGGAATTATAAAATATGTATCAAGTTATAACAACATATATGTTAAGACATCAATAGGTATATCAGTTGGATTTTTTAATGCTATAGGACTACACCAGGGATCAGCCTTGAGTCCATACCTCTTTGACTTAATAATTGACGAGATTGCTAAAAATCTACAGAAAATCATTCCAAAATGTATGTTATTTGCTGACAATATAGTTTTAATTGTTGAGATATAAAGAGAGTAAATGTCTAGCTAGAAGATTAGAGGGAAACATTAGAATCGAAAGGTTTTACCATAAGTAGGGTCAAAACAGAATATATGGAGTACCACTTTAATAATCATAGAGGTAAAAATTGGGTAAGTGTGGATATTGGTTGCATCAACTAAAGGCATTTAAATGTTTTAAGTATTTAGGATCTTTTCTTGAAAAAAATGGGTAGATAAAGATATTACACGTAGGATTCAAGTAGGTTGGAACAAATGGAATTGTAAAGTTTTCTACTAAAATTGGAAGGAAAATTTTATAGATAACTGTAAATCTAGCAATGCTTTGTGAAACAGAGTATTGAGTGACTAAATATAGACATGAATAAAAAATGAGGGTGACAAAAATGAAAATGTTGAGATGGATATGCAAACATATTAGATTAAACAGAATAAGTAATGAATGTATTAGAAGGAAAGTAAAGGTAGCATCAATAAATGAGAAAATGAGATAATCATGTTTAAAATGATTTTGAACATATGCATAGGATACTTCTAGATACCTCAGTACGGAGGTAGAAAATATAAAAGTTTTGATTTAAATTAAAAGGGTAAGGGGAAGGCCTAAAAAAAATTGGAAAAAAACCATTAAGAAAGACATGCTATTTCTCAACCTTAACGAGAATATGCGTCTTAATTGAATTCAATAATAACATATGATTTACATAGCCGACCCATATCATAGGATAAAGGGCTAAATGTTGTTGTTGTATCATATTTTAACATAATTATGTGACTTTTAAAGTCGCCATATATTGTATGGTGGTCTATAAATCAAGTCTATTTAAATATTTGTCCTTATTTATTTTTTTTCATTTGACTGGATTTCCTTTGTTAGACCTTTAGGATTAATGCACTTATACCCTAACTGGCCAAAGCCCTGTATGCAAATGGCTCCGACGTTATTTTGAAGAATGATAGTTTTGAAAGAAAAAAATTGAAGAAGATCATGGAGGGAATGTACAAGAGTGATACGAAATTACAAGAGCGGCAAATAAAGTGATAAATTTTATTAGGAAACTATCAAAAAATTTAATAGTTTCTTGGAAAAACTTACTCCTAATCTCTTAATTTTGCATCGCCATAGCATTTTTCAATTATGATTCTAATAATCTATTATAAACTCTTTAATTGCAAATTTGCAATGGTATTTACTAGAGCCGACCACGTTTAGGAAAAAGCATTACTTTGATTTGTTATTTATGTTTTATTAGGATCTTTGGGCTTAGACATCACCTAGAAGAAACCATTGTTCGCTGTTATCCATTGGGGGGATTTTTTTTTTGGGTAAGTTTTCCACTAAGAACACTAAAAATCAGAACCATAAGAGTCTGTTGATTGAGGTTGAAGTACAGCAAAAGTCAAAATTTCAACAAAATATTTATTTGGCTGGACGACAGGGGTTGGAAATCTTGAGGTTGCAACAAAACATTTATTTTTCTACCTCCAAAGAAGGGAAGAATGATGTTTCTATGCAACCACCTGTACTAGAATTGGATGAAATTTCAACTGAACATTTTCGCGATGAGGACATGTAATTGCAACCATGCATTTTTTTTCCTACCTCCTAAGACATAAATAAATTTGTTTTCACGCAATAATTAGGCATTGAATCAACACGATCACGTTTTACACATGTAGAATATTCTACCATGAATGAAGCATGATTAACATGCTTCAACAACTTACTTATGGTCCTGCTGCAGAATTGAAGCATTTTGCATTTATGTCCACGCCCCAATTTCTAGGAGTAATGGTCCATGAGCTCTTTTTTTCCTTGTCTGACAGATTTGTCTATTACCCTACAAAAGTATCCAAGCATCATCAAATATAAAAGTATGTGCATCTATTTTTTAAAAAATAATTCCACAAAAATATAATAATTTTGTATCGAACAATTGCATTTTAATGAAAATGTTAACCCAAAAGATCTAAAAAAAAAAAAAATTAATACATCACCTGCTATACAATTCACAAAAATAAAATGTCATTACTCATTAGTCTCCTCCCCTACACTTTGCCCCTGAAATGTTAAAAATAAACACTTTCCACCAGAAAATTTTGGCTTTGAATTTTTTTTATTAACTTCATTTTGTATAAATTACTAAAGATTAAAATACCCTTTTAAATAAATGTCTATTGACAAACATACTCATAGACACTCAAATTTATTTGTTTTTTTCTATTTTATCCCATGCATGTCTATCATGTTCGTTTAATGTGCAAACACATATTATATTTTTATAAATATTTTTACATACACTTTAACTGACAATATAAAATACATAAAAATTTTTGTCATATTATATTTCATGAATAGTATTTCCATTTGTACAAAATTTTAAAATTTGCACCATAGTAATGGTACATTTTTCACGTTATATGTAACATATTAAATATTTGTATTCAAATTTTTATGCACGTATATATGTAAAACTAATAATATGATAAAGTTTTAATTAATGTGATATCTCATATACAAAGAAAAGAGTTAAATTGATATTAATGTAGCATAATATATTAGACATATTACATTAATAAAATCTCTATCATCATATTAGTTATACATATACGTATAAAATTTTGGATATAAATCTTTACT
Organism: Mitragyna speciosa; assembly: GCA_024721245.1. Classification (NCBI taxonomy): domain Eukaryota; kingdom Viridiplantae; phylum Streptophyta; class Magnoliopsida; order Gentianales; family Rubiaceae; genus Mitragyna; species Mitragyna speciosa. The sequence goes on along the minus strand of JAMWEH010002690.1, from coordinate 6,328 downwards.
TTTCGTATATAATGTGAAATATATGTAATTACAATTATGCAAATTTAAAAATTTTCATAAATTAAAATATTATTCGTGAAATATCTTACGACAAAAATTTTTATATAATTTGTATGGTTAGTTAAATAGCATGTATTTATACTTTTCAAAATACACAATTTTTTTTAAATTATATGTATAAATGCCTATATGAGGATGAGGATGTTTAACATGCAGGAGACAAAATCGAAAAAAGAAGTTATTTTTAGTGCCTATAGGCATATTTGTCAATAGACATATATTTATAAGGACAATTTATTCTTTTAGCAATTTATACAAAATGAAGTTAATAAAAAAATTCAAAGCCAAATTTTTTCGGTGGAAAGTGTATATTTTTTGCATTCAGGGGGACAAAGTGTTGATTACCTCCACTTTCAGAAGGGGCAAAGTATAATTAACCCTTAAAAGTGAATAGATGTACTTCAACCATTTTCTCTTTAAGTCCCCAAGTAAGACAAACTTTTGTAGATGAAATTTCATCAAAGTGCAAATTGAGAAAAAGACCAACTTATCTTAATCATATCCCCAACTTTTGAACTATTACAATTGTGAAGGCATGATTGGAATGAGAATCTGCACTATTGGGATGAATAGAGAGTCGAGCGGTTAGAGCTTTACGATTCCATCCCAGAGGTTGGGTTTGGAATCTTATCAACATCATTTTCCTCCTATCATTGTAATAGTGTAGGTTGATCCAAAAAAAAAAAAAGAATTTAAACCATCACTGGGTCAAACTCAAATGCAAAATGTGAAACACGAAATCTAGATACCTCTATAAAATTTCAACAAGCAATCTCCATAAACCTACAGATAATTTTATCATGGATCCAATCCATGTGGACCCAAAGGTCCATATCTAAGCCACCAAGACTCAGGCTAATGGTCCAAATCTGAACCACCAAGGCTCAGTCTAAGCCTTTGGTAGCTCAGATTTGGACCATTAGATCCACATAGACTGGGTCCATTTGAGAAAAATTCTAAACCTATCATTAAAAAAGTTCAAAGCTGAAGGATAACCTATCAAATTGTCATAGTATGAATTGTGGTTATGGGAGTTCTTGCTGTAAATATTCTGAATATATTTTTTCCATAAGAAACAATGTATTACATTACAACTCTCGTAAATTGATCACCATCTCATTTATTGAACAAGGATAACTAGAACTTTTATCAAGTGTGACCGGCCAAGAGCAACAACTATTACACATGAAGGGAAATTATCCAACCAAACCTTTAGAACTCTCCAAGGAGGAAGCAAATCTCAAGATGAACTCTGGCCAACCTTTGGGAATCCTTGCACTCAGGATCGAACTCCCTTGTATTAGTTGGTACAATACGCCTAATGATGGAAAGATCCTCATTGTTGATGTTTATTCATGGAACTACAAATGGTGCAGTGAGTTAAACCAACTCCTTTGCAAATGAAGAAATCCATTTCTTGATCAACTCTAGTTTGTATAATACGAGAATATATGCAAGGATGAAGAATTGGCCTAATGATCGACAAGTCTTGAATAATTCCTACACCGCTTCTAAGATAGGGGTGTTATCTAGCCGAGTCGAGCTCGAGTAGCACCATGCTCGAGCTCGACTTGATTGCTTATTTGTGCTGCTCGAACTCGACTCGAGCTCGATTGAGTTAAAAATTGTGAAGGTCGAGCTCAAGCTTGATGTAGCGTTCGAGTACTCGAGCTTGACTCGAAACTCATTTGCGCTCTTTTTTTTTTTTTTTGCATTTTGTTGCTTGAGCTCAAGCTCGAGTACCCGATGATATTTTGGTAAATTTTATAATTTTTATACCTAAAATAGTAAATATATAATACATAAATATATAATTATTAAATAATTGTAAAGCTCGATTAGGCTCGACGAGTCTTTGAGCTTGAAAAATCAATACTCGAGTTCGACTCGTTTGACTAATCGAGCTGCTTGATACTAGGCTCGAACTCGGTCAACTCGAATTCGAGTTGAGCAGTTGACCGAGCTGCTCAGTTCAATTGCAGCCCTATTCTAAGATTAAAGGACGTGAAATCCCAACATTTTTAAGTCTACTTTATCATAAATTAACACTCATGTCAAATGTTTACTAAGAATTTCATGCAACATTATCGAGCAAAAAGTTCAAAATTAATATTTGTTATATAACCTTCCATTGAAAAAATATATTTATATGTTTTTGTTGGCCAATTTTCTTCACGAACTCTCCTTGAATCAAGCTCATCTCATTAAAGTTTCTTCTAGTTCATCAATTAATCAAGCTGAACACAAACGAGTCACAATTTAAACTCAGCTCAACCTCAACTTAATAAACATAAAATTCTTAGTTACTAGACTTTGAATCTATTTGAACTCGAAAAAAAAATCTTATTTGAAATTGGTTCAAGAAGTAAACAAATCAAATTTGAGAACAATTTCAAACTTGTTAAAGTAAACAAATAAGTTTGAATGACAGTGTTTGATTTTGATTAGACTTGTTTACTTTTCCCCAATTATCTTTGCTTGAACTTCTAATAGCTGGAAAGTTGAAACGGGAGTACATTTGCGTAGTTCCAGAAATAAAAGGAAATTATAGTAATTACTTTAAACTTGAGAGGGGTTGAGTGTAATTATAGGACTAATCTTGTTTCCAAAGAAATTGAGCTGAAAACCCCTTATTCGGCAAATCCCTCGAACGCTAGCACAAAAACGATGTCGGGAATGGAAAGACTACAGAGAATGTTCGCCGGCGCTGGCGGCGCCTTAGGCCACCCTCCGTCGGACTCTCCGACTCTGGATTCATCGGAGCAAGTCTACATCTCCTCGCTCGCCCTTCTCAAGATGCTCAAACACGGTAAGCAATTTCTAGGGTTTATGGTTTTTACCTACGGTCTCTTTTTTCCCCTGTATAAGCTGTTTATTTGTTAATTTGATTACAATTAATCTGGTAATTCGGGTTTTGGTGACGTTTAATTGACTGATTAAATGCTTAATTAGGGAGAGCTGGGGTACCAATGGAAGTTATGGGGCTGATGCTTGGGGATTTTGTGGATGAGTATACTGTGCGTGTTGTAGATGTGTTCGCGATGCTCAGAGCGGTACTGGAGTGAGTGTTGAGGCTGTAGATCATGTTTTCCAGACTAATATGCTTGATATGCTCAAGCAAACTGGCAGGTATTAGTCCTTCAATTGGACTATGTTTATTGATGTTCTGAAATTTAGCTACTTGCCATTAGCTTTCGCAATATTAAAGTATGGGTAATTGTTCTGTCTGAGATTTAAAGAAAATTCCATAATTTCTGGTTCAATGGTTTGGAATAATACCAATTTTTTTTTTCCCGTGGTTCGTATAGGTGTTGAGAAAGACTGTCAGACATGTCGCCAAAGATAGTAAAAAATAATCAGAAAACTTTAGTGCAGTTTTCCATAATATTGATTATTAAGCTCAAATTCTACACAAACAAATAGGAAGATCTCGGGTTTTGGTTAGGCTGCGTGATGTTGTCAAGTTTGTGGTGAATTTATGTTGCAAAACTTGGCTGTTTGGTTTTCTGACCTCATGTTCTGTGAGAGAGGAATTGGACGAATGGAAAGTTGTTTAAAACTTCTTGTTTTGGCATTGCTGTATTTGTTCTCTGAAATTGGTATTTGAGATATCGTGTCTTGTACTATAAATTAGTATCTAGGGAATGCACGTTAGATTTTGATGGGAAAGCTGGAAGATACCTTGCTTACCTTTCACTGTAATGGTGCAAATTATACAACAAGAACAATGTTTGACAGCGGGTTAAATAATATATTTGACTGCTTTTAGGTGCAATATACATACATGGGCTACTGGAAATTTTGTCTTGTCTTCCTTTTGGTAGATTAAGCCAGATGTAAGGAGCTTTTACATGGTTTGGTGAAATCAGTTGGACCTATTTAAAGCTCGTGAATAATTCTCTTAGTTGTATTCACTCTAGTTTTAATTTCATGATGGTATTGTTTGCTTACGTTCTTGGAAGTTATACTTAAAATCTCTTAAAAGTTTCTAATATGCTGGCATAAGAGTTCGGCATTCTTGATGCTTAGTCCCAAACTTATTTTATATTTTTGTCAGGCTATCAGGTGTATGACTTATTCTCATCTAGACCTCAAAGTGCTTACAAATAAGAATTCAAATGCGAAGTACAATGACGCAAAGAACATCATTTACAATTTCTTTGGCCTCCTTTCATTCTTCATGTTTCTTAATGCATAAATTGAACCCACCTCTTAATTTTGAGAGAACTGAATTGAACATTGTGTGTTCATTTGAAATTGTATCTCATATCAACTTCTCCAATAGCACAGGGATATCCTGCAATCAGAGTATTTGATGGCTGCTTTGGCTAACTTTTCACAGTAGATTCAGTAGAAATGTTTTGTTTGGTTCCTCTAAATGTTTCTAGAATGCCTTGAAATTTTCTTCTTCTTAATTAGGTTCTTTCTTTCTTTTCTTTTTTTTTTTAATTGCTTTTTCCTCTACCTGTTGGCTTATTTTTGCAGGCCAGAAATGGTTGTTGGTTGGTATCATTCACATCCTGGATTTGGTTGTTGGCTTTCTGGTGTGGACATTAATACTCAACAGGTTTGTTTTCCTGTTTTATTGTCATGCCACTTCCCTTCACTAACACATGAATACTTAATCATTCTTCATCCATAGATGGTCCTTTGGAATAGTATCACTTAGAAATAGCTAATTTCTTAAATTCAACTAGCTTGCTAGCATTTCGTAGTGGTTACTTTTTAGTTATCGGTTTTGATTTTGTCAATTTTGTGTTCCTGTGCAGAGTTTTGAAGCTTTAAATCAAAGAGCCGTGGCAGTTGTGGTGGATCCAATTCAGAGTGTTAAGGAAAGGTGGTAATTGATGCGTTTCGATTGATTAATCCCCAGACTATGATGCTTGGGCAAGAACCACGGCAGACAACATCCAACCTTGGTCATCTAAATAAACCATCAATACAAGTAAAACTGAAGTTTACTTGATGATTTTTTTTTTTTACATATCATAGCGTGATAGGTCTAGTTACTAATCAGTCTTTCTTTCACAGGCATTGATCCACGGTTTGAACAGGCATTATTACTCAATAGCCATCAACTACAGAAAGAATGAACTTGAGGAGAAAATGCTACTGAATCTTCACAAAAAGAAGTGGACAGATGGATTGACACTGCAGCGGTTTGACTCCCATTCTAAAACCAATGAGCAGACAGTTCAGGTTATTTCAACTAGTTTTAGATTTCTTTGGTTGTATAGCACTGCAGAAAGTTTTCAATTCAGTTCTATAGAGAACTTGTTTAACCGTAAGTTAACCTTTTGGTGTTTGGTGCAGGAAATGCTAAATTTAGCCATCAAATACAATAAGGCAGTTCAAGAGGAGGATGAGCTTCCACCAGAGAAGTTAGCAATTGCAAACGTGGGACGGCAAGATGCCAAGAAGCATCTCGAAGAGCATGTCTCTAACTTAATGTCAGCAAACAGTTATTCAGGACGTTGGGAACGATGCTTGATACAGTTGTCTTTTAGAGGACTTTTCAGTAGAAAATGCTTAAATGCTTGATACTTGATGCCCGATTCTTGCTCTCATGTATGTGATCACCATCTTTATTTAAAAAGGCTTATGGTTCTCCGATATTTGTCTCTTTTACTGTCTTTCTGACTATATATTTCCATTAGCCAATCAATGTTTCCATGAATTACATTCGATGGAATTCAGTTGCTTGTTCCTTTTCTCGAAGCTTTTCTTTTATTTTTGTTAAAGTCATCTTGTTGAGATCACTAGGATTGGTTATTGATTTTTTTTTCTTTTTTGGGATTATTTTCTTTGTTTGCCCCAAATTTGCCGTGAAATTTTTTGATCTTTCCATAGAAAAACAACCGCAACAACTTCAGTGTCCAGCAAATTATTTGTTTTTCTTCCCATAAAGTTGGTTTGAGGGATAATTACAAGAATGTCTTTTTCTTGTATGCCTGGTAAAAGGAAGTCACGAGGGACCCAAAGAACGACTTAATTTTTGTTCCTTGTTACTAGATAATTCTTATTTTCGTCACATTACAAATAACTGTAGTTTAAAAATCTGGATGCGTACACACGGGACCTTGCTCAGAATTATTGAAGATACAAATCATACACTTTATTCTATCATTACACAATTACGAGACCAAAGGTAAACATTTTCGATTTAAAAGCAAATGAAGCATGCACAAGATAATCAGAACTCCATAGCATGATACACCTGCTTAAACCGGATTTATGAAAGAAGCGCAACGTTTGATTAGCATGCGAG